>QNQO01001462.1:0-281821 GCA_003290165.1 Berberis thunbergii | reverse complement strand
AACCAGGTTTTGCAATCACATTTTGTGACCAAGATGATATGACATCATCAGAGGAGGTATTTACACCCTCAAGATGCATAAACACTTTGGAGATTTCATCGTTTAAGATCAGCCACATTACCTGATTCCAAAACCTAGTATTTCTTTCTCAAAGCAGAATCACAAGGAAACAATAGGAACTTTAGGGGTAAAGAAAAGTAGGAAACAAGAAGCCAATAATAAGATAAACGAATTCAGGCCCAAACGAATCAAAGCCTGAGTCCAGGCCCGGCATGAGTTCTCTCATAAAGAAGAGGAACGTTGCACAAAAAAGAGTTGAGGAGGGAGCTACGCTCCATGAACGCAACTCCATTAAGGAGGAGACTGATTGGGGCATAATTAGGCTATTTTAGTACCATATTTCTATATATATTTGTTAGCTATTACTTGTTAATTATGATACTAATTGCTATTTTCATGTTCATGGGTTTCCAATTACAATTATAAAATAGAAGCTAAGTGAAGCAAATTGGCAACTAATTGCACAAGGAAACCACAAAAACAAGGAAACCAAACAAAGAAGGAAACAAAACAATTATAAAAGGGATGATACTTGCTTTGAAGAGATCCATCCAACAATAGCATCCATCCACAGCCTCCTTCACCTCGTCTCCATCACACCCATCGTCCTGAACCCATCATCAATCATCCTCGCAACAACAACCCTCTCCCTGTTTCGCTCCCATCACAGCCACACAGACACCATCTTCATCTCCTTCTCACCCGATCTTTCTTTCAGCCGATCGCCTCCACTAGCCAGATAAAACCCTCGTCTCAGACTCTTAGTCCCTCTCTTTTCCGCTGTCCCTAATTATCGCCACCCATCGTCACCTTGCCAAACCCTAACCGTCGTCGTGCTGAATCCATAGCCCCCTAATCACAACCTCCTCGACAACACCATCTGATTTCCCTCTCTCTCATTGTCCTTCGTCATCCCCTTCTCTCTCACACTCTGATTCACAAGCAGATGAGAAGTGAGGAAGGAGCAGATCATGAAGAGGAAAGGAAGAGAATTTTTACCACCACATTTGTCCACTGTCCACTCAGTACCACCACACACAGGCGACAACATTTTCATCTCTAAACCTCTTTTTACTTATTTTAGTTTGATATTTGATTATGTATTGCTATTCGAACATAATTAATATGTCTAGCTAAATTCCTCTTAGTTAGGGGTGGATTCGAAGCCCCGAACATGTGCTTTAATTGAATTTAATCTTTCTTGCTATTAGTGATTGTGTTTTGCTTAACTGCTTTATAGAGAAATTTTCTTTGCATGTTGTTAAGGTGGAAAACTTAGTAAGCATGCTAGGATCTGGGGCTAGAGTATAGGAGAGTTTCACCTAATTGTTATAATCCTGTATTCACAAGTAATAAATGCCAAGGAACGTTGGTAAGGTTAAGTAAAAACCTAGGCAAGAACAAGATGCTGATCATACTTGTAATTGCCTAGTCAGTGTTCATATTTTCCACAAAACTTAATGATCTTAGATTGTTGTCTAACTTGCGATTCCTGTTTAGATAGCATGATAAGAATAGTTTGAAAGCGACGCTTAGTTTAATTCAACGAACTTGGGAAAATAATAAGATTAATGCAGTGCGGTCACGTTTGATCTTCAGCATTGTCTCTCACGAGTTAGCAAGTGGTTATTGAAGATTGATTTATAAGCATATGTTTGGTGTGTGGAGATAACCCTTAGCTAATTTCTCATCTTTGCCATCCCTTTAGTTTTATTATCTTTATAGTAATTTTCATAGTTTAATTAGAAAATCCAATCCCCTTTTATTTAAATTAGGTTGTTAGTTGTCTTTAGTTATTATTAGTGTTAATTGACAAGCCCTTTAATCCCCGGTCTAGAACGATCCCTACTTATTCTATACTACAATCACAAAGCAGGTATTAAGTTGTCTGCTACTAAAATTAGCGCATCAATTTTGGCGCCATTGCCGGGGATTAGAAAAGTTGTTGATTACTTAATTAGTTTTTTTTATTTTTTATTTTATTTTTATTGATTTTTTCTATCTTTATCTCAGGTACTAGTTCATGCGCAATAGGAGATCCAGCGAAAACTTAGTAGAATACGATTCAGAGCCTGAGAAAACATTTAGAAGACGAAGAAGAGAAACAAAAAAAGCCACAAGCATCTAGCTCTGAATCTGAATCTGAAGGGTTCGACATGGGAGACAATAGATCTATTAAAGAACTTTTGGCATCCACCTTGGACAATCGCACCCTTGTGCATTCAGTATCCATTAGCCGTGCAGGGCAAGACTGGATCATTCGAGCTGAAATCCAACCTACTTCATCATATTCCGAAGTATCATGGTCTTTCTATGGAGGATCCTAATACACATTTAAAGGAATTTGAAGTTGTATGCTTCAGTATGACGCCAATAAATGTGGATGAAAACATCATAAAGTTGAGAGCATTCCCCTTTTCTCTGGCTGAGGGCTAAGGATTGGCTCTATGCACTACCTTCTGGAACATATATTCTTGGGAGAGCATGAAGAAGGTGTTTCTAGAGAAATTCTTCCCAACTTCCAAAATTATCTTGTTGAGGAAGAAAATCAGTAGCATACAGCAAGGTCAAGGAGATAATATCCGGCTTACTATGAACGTTTCAAAACTCTCATAGCATCATGCCCGCAGCATCAAATGAAGGACAAGCTCCTGATTCAATACTTTTATGAGGGATTCCTGCCTCTTGAGCGACATATGCTAGATGCAGCGACAAAAGGAGTTTTGGTTGATAAAACTCCAGCAACAGCAAAGAATTTGATTGCAAACCAAACTTTAAATGCCCAACAGTATAAGGAATTGGAGAGCCGTCACGACAAGTTAACGAGGTAAGTACTGATTCTAGTTTGGAAGCTCAAATGGATATTTTACCTCACTTGTGACTCAGGCCTAGGGAAGCCGAATATGCTAGGAGTTGTACAAGTTTGTGGCGTGTGTACAAAGCCAGGACATCCATCTGATCAATGTCCTCAATTGATTGAGAATGGCGGTTGGGAGAATGTCAATGCAGTAGGTTTTCAAGGGAAAAATCACTATAGGAATAATCCTTATTCGAACACCTACAATGAAAGTTGGAGAAATTACCCCAGTTTTGGATGGAGAAATTCAGAACAACCTCAACAACAGACTTCGAATCGACCACCCCCTGGTTTCGCCCAAAGGCAACCAGAACCACCTCAGCACAATTCAGGACTGCCCCTTAATTATGATGAGATTTTGAAATCGTTGACTATTTCTCAGCAGAACCAATCAAAGGATATAGCAGATTTGAAACTACAAATGGGACAAATAGTTGAGTTTATTGGACATATTCGTGAGCAAGGAAAACTTTCTAGTTCTACAATTCCAAATTCGAAAGGCGAGTTTGAAACCGTAAAAACAATTACATTGAGGAGTGGTAGGCAAATTGAGAATGAGCCAATAGTCCCTAAATAGAGTTGAAATAAGAAAGCTGAGTTACAGAAGGATGATCCAGCCATCCTTGAAACACCAAAGCTCCAAGGTAAGAAGGTGAGCATTCCAAATTCAGTTTCTGCTCATCTTGCTCCATTTTTTGTGCCTTTTCCAGGTAGGTTTGCCAAATCTAGGAAAGATGAAAAGGATAAGGAAATTTTGGAAATTTTTCGAAAAGTCCAAGTCAATATTCTGCTTATTGATGCTATTAAGCAAGTGCCGAAGTATGCAAAATTTTTGAAGGAGCTTTGCACAACAAAGAACGACTTTGAGACGGAGAGGTAGTTAAGGTGAGTGAGAATGTTTCCGCAGTTTTTCAAAGGAAATTGCCACCGAAATGCAAGGATCCAGGTAGTTTCACTATCCCTTGTGTTATCGGTAATACTAAAATTGAAAATGCAATGTTAGACTTAGGTGCTTCAATTAATGTTATGCCGTATTCTATTTATCGATCTATGAATCTCGAGAAGTTAAAAAATGATGGTGTTATTATTCAATTGGCTAACCCTTCTAATTCATATCCTCGAGGTTTGTTGGAAGATGTGTTGGTGCAGGTTAACCATTTGATATTCCCAGCAGATTTCTATGTGCTTGAGATGGAAGATTCAGAATTTTCAGCACCTTTGCCTCTTCTTTTAGGGCGCCCCTTCATGAAAACTGCGAAGACAAATATTGATGTGCATGCGAGGAAACTGACCATGGAATTTGATGGTGATGTGATTGGCTTCAACATCTTTGAAGCCATGAGATATCCTGTTAAAAATCATTCTCGTTTTCTATTAATGTGAATGAAAATTTGGGTTAGAAATTGTCAGACCTCATAAACGGGGATGAACTTGAGACCAACATCACTACTGCCGTTGGATATGAGAGCAATGGAGTTCCTTATGACACAATAAAGCGGAAGAAATTTCATGATCAGATAATCCATGGAAATACTTTTGTCATTGGAATGAAAGTCTTGCTTTTTCAATCATGTCTTAGAACTGGTAAGTTACGTTCTGAAAGGGTTGGTCATTTTATTGTTACTAATGTTTTTCCCTATGGTGCTATACAGATTAAGAATGTCACAACCAGGAAGGAGTTTAAAGTGAAACATCATGGACTTAAGCCCTATTATGAGTCATTTGTGGAGCATGACGTGGAGGAAGTATCCCTCCATGTTCCAACTTATTCCGAGGATTAATCGGAGATACCGTCAGGCTGCACGACGTTAAAACAAACGCTTCTTGGGAGGCAACCCAATCAGATTTGCTTTCTTTATCCCTTTATTTTCTTTTCGTTATTTTTGCTTTTGTTTGTAGTAGTTTGTTTTTTCGCTTTTAAATCTTTCATTACATATGTTATAATCTATTCACATTGAGGACAATGTTTGGTTTAAGTGTGGGGGGAACAAAAACGTTGTTTTATTTTGAGAGAAAAAACAAAAGTGTCAGTTCCTTAAAAAAATAAAAATATATATAAATGTTGGTTTTTATTTTCTTTGTTGGTATTAGTGTCAAAAAAAATAAAAGAATTTATATTTGTTTTGAGTCTTAGGATATTTTCCAACACAATGATGAGATTTGGTTTTTAATTGCATGATTTTAAGTTGATTAATAAACATAATTTAAGATCTAATATTATTTTTTAGTTAATGCTTATTTATAGTTATCATATGAAAATTCACATGTAATAAACTTAGTAATTGGTACTCATAGCATGCTTAGTTGAATTTAACTTATTATAACCCATATGAGAGTTTTGAGCCTATTGTTCCTTTGATTTGGAGAGTTTTTAGTTAGGTCATCTTTTATTTCTTTTGTCAATAATAATTCGTTACATGATCTCAATTTTGTTTGCTTTGGTTGCTACTTGGATTGCTTTCATAATTAAGAATTAAACACTAGAACTTGTATTGACTTCGTTTAAAGCATCATATTGAATTGCATAACATGCTTGACATGATAAAGGCACCTAGTTTCCACCATTGCCAAATAAGCATGATCTATAATATATTTTACTTAGGTTAACCCCATTGAGCCTATTATTAAGCCTTTTGTTTCATTACCCTCATTTTCTATCCCTAACCTAATAAAAAGAGTGGAGCTTAATTTGATTTGCAGAGACTTTGTTGTGGTTCAAGGTATGTTGAAAAACAAGTGTGGGGGAGACCCTTGTGGTAGACAGTTCAAGAAGAAAGAGTTGCAAAAAAAAAAAAAAATGAAAAATAAAGTTACAAAAGGGATACAGGTCCTTATCTATATCTATTCAGTATTACAGTACCATACAGACAGTTCAATTCTTTTCAGTAGATACAAAATAATTGCTGAAACTCTTCATTATCAATGGGCCATCTCGTCATTTTCCTACTTATGTCTTGAACCATATGATTATTTGCTAATGTCTCTAATCTTAGTGCATGCTTTCACCATTTCTTCAAGCCTTTTGAAAATTTCATATCCGTTCTTTTCTTCCATGACCCTGACCATTACAACCTGAATCAAGACCTTTTGATTGAGTGTGTCTGCAATGTCACGATGTGGAGATTCGAATGAGGTATGAGCATATGGTGTCCTAGTTCTTGCATTCAAGTAGTAGCATTTCTTCCATGAGATCATATATTAAAAAAAATAGGTCAGAAAATGCCATTCTTTCTTGTTATATTATGTGAGCTATTTGTTTCCCTTTTACATCAATCCTCTCACATATAACTAGAATAGGAAGAGTGATTTTACCAAACAATAGTGAAAAGAAAAGAGTGCATCCAGTGAGATTTTCGGGTTAATTCTTCTGGCACACTCTTGAGTTTCACAGTCTTGGATTGATTTAATTGTAAATTTATATATGATCATTGCTATGAACGTGTATTAATTTTTCGAATGATATGGACTTATCTTGTGTTCACAAAGAATCTTAACATGTCATGATCTGTTGAAAATCTGAGACAAATGTTGGGAAGTATAGATTGAGTCATTTGAGTCTTTTATTTTTGTTTCTTGGATTTGCTCGAGGACTACAAAAGATAAGTGTGGGGGAATTTGATAGGGGCATAATTAGGTTATTTTTCGTACCATATATATATATATTTAGCTATTACTTGTTAATTATGATACTAATTGATATTTTCATGTTTGTGTAGGTTTCCAATTACAAGATTATAAAATAGAAGCTAAGTGAAGCAAATTGGCAACTAATTGCACAAGGAAACCAAACAAAGAAGGAAACAAAACTATTATAAAATGGATGATACCTTGCTTTGAAGAGATCCATCCAACAATAACATCCATCCACAACGTCCTTTACCTCGTCTCCATCACACCCATCGTCCTGAACCCATCATCAATTATCCTCGCAACAACAACCTCTCCTTGATTCACTCCATGACAGCCACATAGACACCGTCTTCATTTCCTTCTCACCTGATCTCTCTCTCAACCGATCGCCTCCACCAGCCAGATAAAACCCTCATCTAAGACTCTCAGTCCCTCTCTATTTTGCTGTCCCTGATTATCGCCACCCATCGTCACCTCGCCAAACCCTAGCCGCCGTCGTCCTGAATCCATAGCCCTCTAATCACAACCTCCTCGACAACACCCATCTGATTTCCCTCTCTCTCATTGTCCCTCGTCATCCCATTCTCTCTCACACTCTGATTCACAAACAGATTTAGAAGTGAGGAAAGAGCAGACCGTGAAGAGGAAAGAAGAGAATTTTTTACTGCTATTTGTAGCCCATCAGTCCACTCAGTACACACCACGCATAGGCGACAACGTTTTCATTTCTAAACCTCTCTTGTACTTATTTTAGTATGATATTTGATTATGTATTTCTATTTGAACATAATTAATATGTCTATCTAAATTCCTCTTAGTTAGGGGTGGATTCAAAGCCCCGAACATGTGCTTTATAAATTAATTGAATTTAATCTTCCTTGCTATTAGTGATTGTGTTTTGCTTAACTGCTTTATAGAGAACTTTTCTTTGTATGTTGTTAAGGTGGCCAACTTAGTAAGCATGCTAGGATCTGGGGCTAGAGTATGATGAGTTTCACCTAATTATTATAATCTTGTATTCACAAGTCGTACTAAATACCAAGGAACGTTGGTAAAGTTAAGTAAAAACCTAGGCAAGAACAAGATGCTGATCATACTTGTAATTGCCTAGTCAGTGTTCATAGTTTCACAAAACTTAATGATCTTAGATTGTTGTCTAACTTGCGATTCCTGTTTAGATAGCATGATAAGAATAGTTTGAAAGCGACGCTTATTTTAATTCAACGAACCTAGAAAAATAATAAGATTAATGCAGTGCATCACGGTTGATCTTGAGTATTGTCTCTCACGAGTTAGCAAGTGATTATTGAAAATTGATTTATAAGCATATGTTTGGTGTGCGGTGATAAACCCTTAGCTAATTTCTCATCTTTGCCATCCCTTTAGTTTTATTATCTTTATAGTAATTTTTGTAGTTATTTTCATAGTTTAATTTAGAAAATCCAATCCCCTTTTATTTAATTATTAGGTTGTTAGTTGTCTTTTAGTTATTATTAGTGTTAATTGACAAGCCCTCTAATCCCCGGTCTAGAACGATCTCTACTTATTCTATACTACAATCACAAAGCAAGGTATTAAGTTGTGTGCTACTAAAATAGCGTATTAGAGACTGTTACAAGAAACATCTCCTTGCATTATGCCTCACATGCTTAACTCACGCAGAGAGTTAACCACAACTATTAAAAAATGTAAAGAGAACATTCGACATAGGTATGGCAACTTTAAACGAGTTTTATCTAGATTTACTTCTTTCTTCCAACAGAGTTACTGACTTAAGCATCGGAGTGCTTCGACCACCAAAAAGGTGGTCCTTGGCAGTCTAACGATTGTGTTTACAGTTTAAACTCATAAGAGGATGATTTTTGGATGCATCAGTTTGGCGCGTCTATCGGAAATGACGAGTTTCCTTTTTAAAAATAAGATACACAATGACAGAGCTCGCCACAACCTGACAAAAGATCAACAAGCTATCAAAAGAAAATGATGCAGTCTACAGATTCTCAATCCAGTAATAATCATGACAACTCTCCCACCAACAACAATGCATCACTGATGGCTCGCGAAGAAGAAGAAGTCTGGATCATTTGACAATAGCACCGAGAATGCAAATCCGCAGCATGCAGTAGCCCAGACAACCCAAGCATTGGCGACACTGCCACGAACCCTCGGGTGTACCTGCTCATGGTCCAAATGAACTACATGACAAAGATGCTAGAAAAGATAACCCAGAAGGGCATTCAGCCAGCCGATCCTGTTCAAGCACCGCCACAAGAACTCCGCCAATTGAATACTTACCGAAATCCCGTTCAAAATAGGAGTCACAAACCCATGTAATACCTCTAAATTTTATAACCTAATTTATTTTATTTTGAATTAAATAAAATAAAGTTACATTTAATTGAATTTAAATTTCAAAATTTAAGATTTTATTGTGAAGTTAATGGTGGGTGCCCTCAGAATTTTAGTCGGGGCGAATAGCCACCCACAATATAAAAAAACCCTTCATTTCCTTCTTCCCTTGTGCAATATAGAGCGAGCTCTGCTCCTCTTCTCATTCTTCGGCGACGATGACTTGCATCGGAACGTTGCGCGGGTTTCATGCCCCAAATTTCGTTTTTTTTCTTTTTTTATTTCCTCTATCTTACCTTCCCGTCCCGTTTGATTTTAGCACCAAAAACATGAGTTGTGTGAGTTTGATCTTCAATGGAGGGAGGTACGATTAGTTTTATGATAAAGAGATTAGGGAGCAGCGGCTGTGGTGAGGGTTATTGCGTGGATCGGTTGCGCAATCCTTTGCTATTTTGTCTGGTGAGTTTTCCTCATTCCCCTTTATATATATATAATATATTATATATATATATATATATATATGTATGTATGAAGTTGAAAATATTGGAATTGTTGATTAGATCTAAAATTTGTGAGTTCCTCTTTAGATTGTTCTTTTAGTTGAAATTTGTTTGTTTCGTTGTTGTTGTTCCATGGTCTGTGAGGTTTTCTTTGGTAGGTTTGCTAGTTCATTCAATTTTGTGTTGTGGCTTGCTTTGGCATGGTGTCTGAAATTATAACTTAATACTTGTGATCTTAGTATGTCTTACTTAATTGGTCCAACAGACAATAGATCAAAATGGTACTGACGACAAGAGTGTTTGGTGAAGCTGAAGTCGGGTATAAAGACAAGAAAGCTTGAACTCACTGTGTGCTCCCTGAAGGGGCTTTGTGTTCCTATATGCAATATTTATTGCTATATGTTCAGATAAGAGTGCCTTGTTATGTAGAGTTTCATCATGGCTTGAAAGTGTATTTTATTTTTATTTTTTTATTTTTATTTTTTATTTCAGAACATTCATTCATTCTGATTCATTGTATCTCAAGCTCTGAGCACACTGCACCATATTGGCATTTTGTAACAACCCCCAAAACAGTATCACTTTTGAAATGTAACAATTCACCTAACAACTTTACACATTTTCACAAACAAAATGATACAATAATAGTATCACATGAAGAGTATGATTATAAAAGTGATACTTTTCATGGTGATCCAACTTATTGTATCATTTTTTTTGTGTTACTGTTTTCATTTTTGACTAAATTTAGTTTTGATTTGAAATTGTTTGGTAAATTGTAACATCTCAAAAGTGATACTGTTTTGAGAGTTGTTACAAAAGTGCCAATTTGCACTACACAAAAATGGTCATTAGCAACGTTTCTAAACCGTTGGGGGTAACCCATTGGCACGGCTTAGAACCGTGGGCTGTAGAGGCGTCGCTAAATCCCTAGTAACGGCTAAAAATCGTGGCTAAAATATTAGCAACGGTTTTATCTCGAGGACGGTTGCTGATTTAGCCACGGTTATAAACCGTTGCCAAAATCTTAGCCACGGTTCTAAGCCGTGGGCAGGAGTAGCCACGGCTTAAAACCGTTGCAAGTTTGGCCACAGTTTTAAGCCGTTGCAATAGCTTTAGCAACGGTTTTAAGCCGTGGCCAATACTAGCCACGGTTAAGCCGTGGCAAGGTAGCCACGGTTTTTAGCCGTTACAATAATTAGCCACGGTTTAAAACCGTGGCAATTTTTTTTTAATTTTATTTTTTTTTTTTTTTTTTTTTTGCTGTCAAATGACTTTTTATTACATCTTGTAAGTTTTATTTCTAGAAAATAAAAATTTTAATGTGCCAAACTTAAACATTTCCATGAATGGAGGCAAAGTAATGTAATTAATAAGATAATGTATTACATTGAGTCACAAAATTTATCAAATAATATCTCAAATACAATGACACACACAAAACTTAAATATCTCAAATACAAAGAAAGTGGAACAATGCTGCTGCTGCTGCTGCTGCGAGAGACACAATGCTGCTGCAAGGGACGATCTGCTGATGATGCGAGGTACGCACTGCTGCTGCTGCTGCGAGGGAATCCTTGAACAGCTGAAACTCTTATATTGGTGGAACCCGTGTCTTCACTTGCTTCCTAATTTATACAAAACACAAATATAAGAAAAATTAATAACGAAAAGGAAGTAAAACAGACCAATATAGGTCTTATAAAACTGTTTTGCTGCTATGAATAACAGTATCCTTAGCTTCTGATCATCCATGACCAACTTAATAGCCCAGAAAGGCAAATTAGTGTCGTACCCGCCCATGTTCTTCTTTTATCAGATAAGACAGGGATTTTACTGCAAAAACATCCTCTTTGGTGAGAGAGAAGTTCACTGAAACTATTCTCGAAAATGAAACTATTCCATGAGAACACATTAAATCTTCCAAGCGAAGATTATCTCAAATACTCGCAATGGTGACCCAGTGCCAATTAAGAGTTCTAAGCAGAAATTGCCTAATTCCTACTCTATGTCAAATGGCAACTCCCGGAAGAATTAAAATTCCTAAAAAAACAAACTTCCCTAAAAATATTAAACTCCTAATTTCTAAAATAGAAAATCCTAATTATTGTAAATCTCCTACATCAAGTAAATGCAAATCTGAGTACAGTAGTTTCATAGGACAGAAAATAAACTAGTACATAAGCCAAGCCAATCGTATGTCGAATTCCTTAACAAGTCAAATTACACATAAGATTCTCCTGCGGAATTTGATATGCAACTTAGGACCCCATATAATACTCTTGATTCCCTCCCCTACTTGCACAGATTAGCTGAACCACCAAAACACTTCATCGTCCCTATCATTCCTTGCATTGTATAAACTACCCTCACCACCTAATACTAAAGATTTGCGCAGTCAATCCTTTTGCATTACACTAGAACTAAATGGAGAATGCCATGGCCAATAAGAATGCAACGAAATAAAAAAATTTGAACATAAGAATTTTTCCAATCATAAATTTCCCATTTTCGTCTACAATACGCCAAATCCTTCCTCTGTTCAACTAAAATAACTATGAAACTGTCACTCCATATTTTTGTATTCAAAGGGTATACGCTCATCAACAACAAACTTATCAACAAAAGTACACCTTCCCACCATGATCTCTTTTAAAAGAAGCAAAATAAGTAATGAGCATGTGTGTAGGAGGACTCAATCTGGAAAGGGAAATGAGTGTTGAGACTTGAGATGATCTAGGAGATGCAATGCATAATTCAGAAACAACAAATACAAATTATAATCATTTGGGCACATATGAATTTACTCCAGAAAAAGTATGCACAAGGTAACGATCAAGAAACCAAATGTTTGTTCCTATCACTGTACTCTCTGAAACACATTAAAAATATATATATATATCTAAGGAAATGCATAGGAATGCTCAACCCAGAAATGCCACTACTCTGTTCAACAGATTTAATCCAAATATGGTTTCTTCACAGTTGACATTCACGGCTATATTTAATGGTGTGGAGTATTTACCTTCAATAGTGATGGTTATTAAACAAGGAATCAAGTTGCTCAAAATGTCACCGCTGAATCTTAAGCACAAACCAGATGCGTCATCAAAGTTGCCAGCAACTGGCATATCTACAGATGCGAGGTAAAGGTTTGCATTGCTGAGCATCTTTGAGGCTAGACTCTGGCAAAGTATGAGAAGATTGTCTCTCATTGACGAATCATTCTTTTCACTGTTTAGTTCTACAACAAGGTCCGTAAAGGTGCAACTGCAACAAAATAAAGCAATATACTGATAAGTCATAAATTACATTACAAGAACATGAAAACCCACAAATACTGTGTGTACCAAATATCGTAAAACATAACATTTTGGAAAATTATTATTTTGAGCTAGGTCAAATGGCATTGTCAATGCACTTAAGTACCAATCTAATGATGATGACCACCTGCACTTCATTTAACCTGATCGAAACTAGTGATTGACCACAGAAGCCATTGCCTCATCTACAGTCAAGTAAGTTTTTTGTGTCAAAATATCAGTGGAACTTCTATGATTCCAAATATCTTATGTCAGTGGACTCGCATATAGATGCCCAGACCAAACCAAATGTGAGGGATTGAATCCGATTCTCTGCTAATTCACATTCAGTCTACATATACCTGCATTGACTATGCTAGGACCCCTACCTACCCAAAGCTAGTATGAACAACAATGAACTAGGATATGGCAAGTGGAATTAGATCACAGGTTCCTAATACCACTAAACATGATGTCACTGGGAAACCTCATTTCTTGGATTTGATAATGGAGTAGTTAATGGCAATCATTTTAGAGTAAAACTGATGTCATGCATCTTGTGTGTGTGGTGTGGGTGGGTGGGGGGTGGGGAAGGAAATATGGTTTAAGCTTACCTTTTAGTATATTCAAACATTCCTGGAAGCTGTGATCCTCATTGTAAAGGTTTTAATATCCATTGGAAGTGGTTTTACAAAATATCCAATGTCAGGGCGCAGCTTAACAACCAGCTTTCGATCATTGCAGCATATGACCAGCTTGAGCAGGTAAAAGATGGTGAGGAAAATGAACTTAAATGGTTCTTTTTGTGTGTCTGACCATGTTCTATAGATGCAATCTCTTCCATGGGAACTACCATCGGCACAACAGTAGAGGAGCTGCAAATTGCACAGCATCTTTATATAAGTGATCAAAGAAATAACAAAATAAATTAATAAGCAAAAATAGAGGCGTAAAAACCAATATGGCGTTTGCACCACAGAATAATAAAGAACAGATTGCACGTCAAATCATAAATATGAATTGAGAGATAGTAACCCAACTACATTCTATTTAGAAAGCTAGAAGAATTCCATTTATATGCAACTCCATGGAATTTTTCGTGCTCTAGTTCCCAACTTCTAGTTGCAGATCAAAATTCAAGTACATGATTTCTGGTCATCCTTATATGTTGGCTTCTATGTGATTCCCAACCTAATAGGGGTTTCTAGAGGAGTAGTGGGTAAAATGGTATGCTCTTTAGATGGTACACTCTATGGGGTTCAAACCACCCACATCAATTTCTGCATTATTACAAAGAAAAAATGAAAACGAATGCAAGGAATCCACCACAATTAGCTAGCCTTTACAACAAACATACAGGAAGTGCAAGAGTTTCACCTTTCATATGCTTCAGACGTGAGACTTTCGACTCTAGACTCTGATTAGATTCTCCACTATCAATTTTACCGCTGCTAATGTTCTATGAGCAGTTCTCAAAGGAAACCTCTAGACATATAAGTGACGGGGATATACTTGAAATCTCAGATGAAAATGAATAATCCACCTTCAGGCCATTTCCAATTGTAGGATCTAAGAGTGCATAGCTTTGGCGTTTCACTCTTAACGCCAACATCATTTATGGAAATTCTTGCTTTAGAAGCTTGGGCAAGACTAACATTCAAACTCAAATCATTAACATTCTATTTGTTATGATTCATTTCACACTTGAGTGGAAAAAAATATGCAATAGTAAAAAAAAACATTAACTAGCCAATATTTTTCCTCAAAAGCTAGACTTGTCAAAGACACATGACACTGAGATACATTAAATCACCAAAACTAACACAAGCAATTGACTGGGAGCAGCCTCACACAAATCAGTAAATCATAAAATGGATGGATGTAGTTTAGAAATGTTAGGAGAAAAAAAAACAGCATAGGAAAATGAATTTACCATATCACTGAATTAAAGAACATCAGCGTTAGTTCATACTCACAGGATGAAACCGTATGCATAATTGTGAAGAAACTCCGAATATCACTCGCTCATAGCCATGGCCTTTTGATATCTCCCAATACTCTTACAGTTTTATCCCATTGATGACGAAGCAATGTACTGGAATTGTTGATTAGAAAGTCAAATCTGTAATTAAATTAGCATTTTAGAAACATAATAATGTCCAATATTAGAACACAAATGACGTACATACCAAATCCATAGATCTATAGAGAATTCGTTAACCAGAAAAATCTCACAAAACACTTTTAGGAAAAGAAAAGGGATAGAGAAAGGCTTAAAAATAATGGATCGGATTAAATTCTTAAAGATGAAAAGAGAGTGACTACAACCCTAATTATGGTGCACTTCCTCTATGGGGAAAGAAGAAAGTAAAAGAAGGAGATTGCTTCTCTTCACATAAAACATCATACAGTAATTACCTGGGTATTACTTCAATATACTATCTTTACATGCATTGATATGACGATAAAACAAATAGTAGATGACAACTTGACGGAGCTGCTCCTATTTACATTATCTCATTTATTTCAGTAATTAATTTTGCACTGTAAAGATCATTTACCAAATTGCACAAACACAAAACCAATGATTTCATCTGCAAAACCATTGCAACAAATAAATGAAACTTCACCTGGATTTGCCAATATTAACAAAAAGATCAATGTCAGGATTGCGAGCTGCTATGGCCATTGCAAAACATCTCCAATGGATTCACCAATGAGATATATGGGTCTACCAGGTGCATCGGGGAGTTTTCTGCCCTTGACTGTCATTTCAACTAATTCCCACATATCTGCAGAGATGAAATTAAAGAATTTCCTATTAAGAAAGAAAATACTAACAGTTTTTATTTCACTCATGTTCCATCACCAGTTATGAAGAGATTTAACAGGCCTACGTTTTAGTTAGAAAGAAATTAAGCAACAAAGAGAACGTGAAAAACACTTGAATGGTGTTCTGTCCATAACAGGAATATGCAAGCACCATATGTTGAAGATCCTAGAGAAAACTCGTTGAATAGCTGTTGCAATGGTTAACTAGAACAAACTCAGATGAAACAGTTTAAACAACACAAGTTGAGAGGAAATACTAAATCCATCCTAATGGATGAACAACACAGGTTTCATACTAGTTATCCAGTTTGGCCATTCACTTGAACTTGTTAAAGTCATATGGTCCTGAAATATGTATTCATTGTAACATTTGGAACTCTTGACTGCAAACCTTTGTGGACCATGCAAGAGGTTGAACTGCTGCCACTCTATTGATTTTACGTAATGGTGGGACATGCCGCTATCACATCATATACAAGAAGCTATAGCTTGTGTTTGGGTATGATAGGTTTACCGTAAGTTCTACATTATAAATTCATGTATAGTCTATGGTCATGGTCATGAATATTTTCCTTTAATCTTTAATCAAATTCTTATAGTGTTAGTAACAGCAACTGTGATAAAAGCACACACAATATTCACCTGCACTAATGCTGAACATGCTAATGCTGATATCAATCCAAAAATGCTCAATACCCTGGTTTTAGAGTGGTATCACCGCTACGAGCAGCAGGGTTGGCAGCCCTGTAAGCCTTCAGGGGGCATATTTGCCATAGAAACAGAGACTTTAACACCGGCTTTTTTTCCAAACGGCACCGTCCTGCAAAAACTCTTACTAATACCACCAGGTCTAGACCAGACATCCTCCTTGAACTTGCCACCCCACCATCTGCGGATTCAATGGCTTCGCACACCTTATCTTCCTGTATAAGAAACACATATTTTTCCATAAATGTAAGTGTTTTCAAAAACTACATCCGAGGAAGGATATATATCTGAAAAATATCAATTAACATAATTGCTTGTACCTTTAACATGAGAAGCAACACAAATGAGCACATTCATTTTTATTGACACTGCCATACTGTATGAAGAAAGAAGAAGTAAAATAGACTACAGCTGGTTGCAGTTTAACTATGTTACAAAGGATTCAACTACTACCTGAAAACAATCAAACCCAAATGCCACATTCTGTAAAGAAGTAGTGCTAATGCAACATGGAGGAATGTCATAGTAAAACAATCATTGAAAAGGCAAGAACCAAAATGGAAATGGACTCTTTTAGACAGACAAAGTAAAAGAAAGAGTTCACCATGGGACCTACAACACGTTTCAAAAAACAACATAGACCAATAGAAGAGTGAGGGAAGCTTAGATATTGAAATCCTCGTGTTTAAAGGAGAAAACTACAGAAGACCCAATGGATATTATCTGACCTCCACAAATTTATTACAATAATGTAAAAAATGCAACAAATAGAGAAGGAAAATAATGTTTCATGTACTTAGTGGATAAAGTAGCATAATACCTACTGCTAATATAACAAGCATACATTTGTTTACACAAGCATGGATGTTTTCAACCATGAATGGTGTGATTGAAAATAGCATTGAATGGTTTACCTGTCTAGCGGGTGACATAACAAGATAAAGTACTCGCAAACTGTGACCAGTTAGAGTTGCCAATGTTGCAAACAAATTTTCATCAAGGTTATAAGAAAACTGTAGACTAGTTCACAATCTATTTCAAGTTTTTCCATATTTTGATTGAAACACATAATAGGTTCATAGTCATAGTACCTTGTTCATTGAAGGATTACTCCAGACCATAATTTGATTCTGAGAGTAACTGTGACTGCACGCTGACTAGTTCATCACATTTTTACTCCATGCAAGATTGCAGACCTACAAAAAAAAGTCATGTTAAGCAAATAACATATCATATCATATTTCCACAGCAAAATCCTTCTTACCGTCCCACAAGACGTATATCTCCAATGGATTCACCTTCTGCCTGTTTCAGACAGAATCTCTATAGGAGCTTGCTGGGAAGAATGATTATTCTGGGTGCCCTGCATCCTCTCATTTGCAATGGTTTCTCTCATTACTCATTCTGGCAGAAACAAACATATCGCCCAAGAAAAAATCTTGCATAAAACTTGAAGTAACAAAAGAAATGGGATGTACATTAATGTCGAAAGTTCAGAATTAATAAACTGACGAGTTCATATTCTTCCAGCTTTTTACCTACCTTTCTGAATTGTCCCCTTAATATACCGGCTTTTGTTTTCCTAATTAAAAGCATAATTGAAGTGATTGAGTTGATTACAAATTACTGAATCAATTTAGACTTGAGATCAAAGTTTTCGTATACCATTCATGTCCTGTCTTTTTTTTTTTTTCCAGTTTGGACTCTAACCTATTAACATGTCTAAATGCAACAACAATTCACAAACTATCAATGTATAGACTATTCAGCTAATAAACATTCCAATATAAAACGAATCCAATCAAAATTCGTACATAATCGCATTAGAATGCAGAAATGTGTATTATACTAAATATATATTTTTGATAAAGCATTCAAGAGGGCAGTTGTTATGAAAACTTGGTTTTTTTATAGCACCAAGTGTGAAAAACGCTATACCTATATATCATCATTGAAGACAAGATGAGTTTTGCAGTATTTTGACAGGAAATGTTGTAAAGTTACCGGTCCGGCCAGTTTCCCTCTTCTGCCTTAGCCCAGTGTAGAACTCACCATTCAACAAGTCCTCATTGTTCGTCCCACATCAATGGTCACAGGCAAGCACTGCAAGTAACACACAAACAATGAATTTCCATAGTGAAAACACTATAATGGCTTTAAGAAAGAAAGTACATGTCATAAAAAACAAACCCATACATATGTAGTTATTGAAATTGAAATAACATCTTTGTGATCAATCTGTGCCTGTTTGCCAATCTCATCTGTATATGGATAATGGTTTGCACCAAAAAGCTTCACATATCTTTGAAATTTTTTCTTTGCTCTTTCTCCATTATAGAAAAACAACAAATAAAAATTTCTCAACCAATCATAAAAATCTCAACTTTAACTAAAACACTATAGATTGAACTCAAACTTAAAATCAAGGATACTTCCATCTTCACTCTCTTTGATCGATTTCCTGAGAAACCCATCTCTGGGGAGATTGCTACCACTCTAATAAAACTCAACCCTAGAACAAATAACAAGTTTTGAACCTAATAAACACAAGAAAGACTTTAGAAACTTACTGAACAATACACCAAAACTAAAGATTGTGAAAATCAGCAACACCAAATTCAATTACTCGTTTGTTGAGCAATTAGGAATCTTCAATAGCCAATCTACAACCTCAGTATTCAATTTTTCATCTCTTAATAGGTAAAATTACAATTCAAAATCATAGATATCCTCATATAATTTGTCATAACCAAAAGATTTGCAATATGAAATGCTGAAATCTCTTAGCAGAGGAAAAGCTAATTTCACAAGTCAAAAACTTTACTCTGTTATTAGCTTGAACCACATGTTTTAACTATCCAACAACGAAAAATACAAAACAAATACCTCATAGTTTATATGGCTAAAGACTAAACCATAGGGCTCACGAAACACATCAGATAGTGAAAGAAATCACACATCTTCTCGATGACATTGGAAGCAATTAGTCCATTCCAAAAAAGCAAAACTCAAACAACCAACTCTTTGATCTACCAAAGCCTTAAATCTACCATTCCAGAACTTCAAAAACTGATACAAATAAAAAAAAAAGAATTTGCAGTGAAAGCAAAGCAAGAGAGAGTAAGTTGAGTGAATGACCATGAAAGCAAAGTTGAAACAGAAGCTGAAGCGGGAGAGCAGTTTGGAGAGGGAGAGCAGGGAGGGAGACCACAACGCCGAGAAGTAAACCAGGCGGTGAACAGAATGAGAGCAGTGAGGAAAGGGAGAATGAGACCAGAGCTTCCTTCGTTTCTTTCCTTCCTTCCTTCTTTTCTTTCCTTCTTTCTTTTCGATCGAGAGGGAGAGTGAGAATCTGTGTTTTCCCCAATTTTTTCGCCAAAAGCGCGAAACTATTTTGGTAAAGCCGCGAAAGTGAAAAAATTTTTTGCTACGGTTTTAAACCGTTGGCAGTTTTACCCACGGTTAAAAATCGTTGGCAGTTATAGCCACGGTTTAAAACCGTGGCAACCCTTTTGGTGTAGTGTTTTTTGGCCACAGTTTATTTTTTTAGCCAAACAAGCCTTTTGGTGTAGTGTTGGTGTAGTGGCCTGACAACCGTGGGTAACAAATATCGTAACCAAAATTTGGATAATTAGTGAGGCATCAATTTTAACCCTAAGGTCAAAGGCTAAAAATAGGATTCTACTTTAAAATAAAGAGTCAAATTGTGAAGGACAATGGTGCTTGAAACATGATCCATTTCACTATCAGGAAAGGTGTTTGTTCATCACATTATAGATTACTAACTGTAAGTATGAATCATAATTGTACAACCAATGTACTTTCCTGATGATTGTTCAACATAAGGGCAAGTAACTACAATAATCTAACTGATATACACGTAATTATTACAAAATATATCCCTTAATTTATATATGTTAGTGCTTCAATTAATATATTTTATTCTAATTATTTCAATTTTTATGTTTTTGTAGGAATCTGTGCGCGTGAACGATAAAGTCGCATTAAGGCCTAATTTGAGAAAATGATTAATTTGTTGATTCTAGTGGTGGTACAAAAGAGTGGTTCACACATCCAAGCCTAACCCGAATAAGCATGATCCACTTACTTTAACCAAGCCAAGCCCAAGCCCAGAAAGCTAGAATCCTAAGCCCAGCCAAGGAAATAGGGGAACCCTATTTAGGTTTCTCTCTTGCCTTCTCTTTGGACTCTCTCTTCCACGTTTTCTGCTCTCCTTCTCTTTTCCAGCCACCATTACCACCTCCACCGGGGCAGAGACAGAGGTCTCTCACCACTAACCAACCACCACCTCGCCACCGTCACTAACCACCGTGTCACGCCCCTGTTTCATGATATAAACCTCACCTCGCCACCAAAACAGACCACCATCCTCTCTGTCCAGAACACAGCCGCCACCACCATCTCTCTTTCTCTCTCTCATAGCCACCATCACCCGAGCACCACTACCACCACCGCGCGCACAACACCGCCGCGAAACAGGGCACCTCCCTGTTTCACTCCCTGTTCCACGCCCTCGTTCCGCTTTCTCTCTTCTCCACGGTCTCTCCCTCCTCCACTTCTCTTTCTCTGTCGACCACCGCCGAAACAGACCACGCAACCACCACCATCACCGCTGTGAACAGAGCACGCGACAGGGAGGCGCTCCCTGTTTTGCTTCCACCTCTCGTTGTTCCTCACTCTCTCTCTCTGTTCTTTCAGGTACAGGATCCGGTCGAGAGGCGAAGACACTCGCGAGGAGCGAAGAACAGCGGCGGAGTTGGTCGCGTCGCGTTGGAGAAGACGAAGAGCTGCAGAGCAGCGAATTCGCGCGGGAAAAACGGTTTCAGTTTTGAAAAAATAGATGGGGCTATTGACACCCCGAGAACTTGTAAGAGCCACCACAGAGCCTTTTTAGCTTTTTTCTCGAGATTCGTGCGTGTACAGGAAGTGATGGGTTCCTCCTCCAGTGATGCTGTGACCACCAAAACCATGAGTCACTAAACCCCACGCAAGATGAAGAGGTGAACTCCTAGATGTAACGCACTAAATTAGCATTTGATTCGCTTTAAGTTTTCACGATGAATAATGATGTTTAATGATTCTCACTTTTATTTAATATAGAAATTTATGTTATTTTAGTGACAGAGATTTCATAGATTTCTTCGTAGATTTTTATTATTCCGGTGATTATCTTTTCTTCTCCATATAAGCTTAGTCACGCTTTTCTTATGTGTGGAATGTTTAAGAATTAATTGATTTCGGTAGGTTAGTTATATGTGATCGTCATTTATTACGGTATTGTCTCCGGATATATCGTAAGTTTAGGATATCACATATGACAAACCTTTGTGTTATTTTTTCAGAAAAAGTGAAATTTTAAATTCATTTACATTAGGGTATATTAATGATTAAAAGATTATTTTTCCAATTACGTCGTTTGGGATGTGAAACACGTAGTTGAGTCATCATAGCGAATCAATACTAGTTGGCGTGTGAAGTCTAGGAGGGATTCTTGGAACCTTGTGATTTTTCCAAACTTAATTTTCATTAAATTAAATTCAATTTCCTATTTTAAATTTGTTAGAATTTATTAGCTTTAGTTTCGCATAGTTTGTTTTCCTTAACCTTATTTTGTAGATCGTTTTTCCTCGTGGGATCGACACCCCATTCTTTACTGCAATTGACCGCGTGTATTGTTTGGGCGTAATCACTAACTGATGAAAATGTCTGAAGTTTTCTGAAGCATCTTCACAGAACACACATTATTAGTAAACAGAACACACACATGACTAGTTAACCTTTGTTCCTGATGCCTAGAATAAATGTTCAAAGTGTTCTTTAGATTGGAATTCAAAGTGTTGATGGTAACTTTTGTTAAAGATGCCTAGAATAACACAATTGCAGGCAAGTGTAAGGAGTAACATTAGAAGATCCTATCTACCATTGTTGTAATTGTATATCTTGCATTACCAAGTTGAAATCTATTAAGACTTGTGTTTTGATTCTACAATTATCATTCTTGAGAGTGAGGTGATGTTCAAGTTCACAGCCAAAATAACATTGAAATTTTTACAAATGGAAGGAAGAATTAAACATAAAGTGAAAAAGTCATTTAGAACTAACTTATTCAAATTTTCATGCTTTTGAAAGTTTTATAAACCACAATTTTGAAGGGGTATGAAATTGCTAGATGGGGTTTGCCTTTAGCTAGTTATTTTTTTACATCTTAATCGATGAAGTATACTTGGTACATTTCATGAGATTTAAATGAATATACACAAATAAATATTAAATAGTAATAGGTGAAAGAAAAGATGGGTAAGAGAGGATTCATGTTATTTTTGTAGTTTCACCATTTGTGAAGTCTCATGTTATTTTTGTAGTTTCCCCATTTGTGAAGTCTGGAAGTGGTATAGTGGAGTGTCATTCTTGCTACTGAAAGTTGTGTTTTTGTCGGATAAGCTTATAGGTAGTCTAAGCCTTATAGGCTCATGGAGTTTTGTTTCTTTATTACTACTTATATTTAATTATGTATAAGCGTGATTGAGGTTCAGTAGAGGAGTTAAGGGTGTCTGATGTTTGGATTTGTGTCTTTATGATGGTTTATGTAAGAAATGTGTGAACGTTACACCTTTGAATTATGAGGCTTGTATGGAAATGATGGGTTTCATTTCAGGTAACCCGTTATGAGATTTTAGGCATGTTTGAGAATGAGGTTGCTTTATTTGTGGTGTTTTATGTCGCAAACGCGTGATCTTCACTATTTTGATCAGTTTGATGTGTGAGTTTTTCCTAGCTTGCTGGGTTCATGTTTTTGGTATTTGCATGGTTCTACGAATTCGCATTTGTATGTTTATGACTTAAATTTGATTGTTATGCAGATTGCGTTGCTGAAAAGAATTTATTTCTTTATTCTTGTATTAAATGGGTTTTGATCCCCGTTCTATTACAAAAAGTTTGTATATGAAAATGTTAGTTGCCCTAAAATGTGGGTGGATACGGTTGTGGATTGATTTTTGAATGACAAAGTGTCATTGCGAGAGAAAATTGAAATATCAAAAATAAATGATATTGATAAACTTTGATTCCTAAAAATTTAATTACCAGGAATTGTATCACTTAGAACTACCACACCTATTTTGTTTATTATTTCCCCTCTCTTATAGAGAAACTAAATAACCCGTGGGTTGTCTTGCGGATGTGGGACACCCCTTTCTTATAGAGAAACTAAAATAACTTTCGAGTTAGTCTTGTAGAAAGGTGGTAGTTTTGGAATGCCTAAGATAGGCTTTGATATTTATCCGTAAAAAATATGACGTGACTTTATGCGCATTGATGGCTCCAGAGTGGCTTTTGTTATTCATATAGTCAGGAGTATCTGGTGATGCATGCCTGTATGTGGTGTGTCCCCACTTGGGCATGGATGACTGAGTAGTCATCCTTTATATGAGAGAGGCATTTAGGCATGTATGTTCGGCACGGAGGTGGTGCGAATGTGGTATCGTCTAAGTGATCAATTCATTGAAAATGAATAACATACGAAGAGAACTGTTTTTATGAATAAATTATATCTATATTGTTTATAATCCTTTTTATGCAGGATGGCAAATCTACTAATATTTCTACAGGTCAGACTTTCCATAGTCAACTTCTACAGTGTAAGTATAAGTAAATGCATATTTACTTATTAGAATGATGACATGATTGCCTCGTTGAGGAACTAAATTCTTTGAACTGTGTTTTTCTTGCATGACACTTTTGCCTCATTGAGGAACTACCTGTTGGTGTGGTTGTTTATTGTTTGTGTTTAGTTTGATGTTATCACGTGCGAATTTATTGATTTTGGGATGAAGATTACTCACACTAGTTTATTGCTGACCTAAGTGAGATTTTGCTTCTTGGGTACATTCCTTTTGGAATTGTAGCCGATGAGCCTTTTAGGTTTAGATACTTTTGAGCAGCATTACTGAAGTTTCGATAGTGGGGCTGGCAACGTCGGAGTTTCTCCTGGTTAGAGTTTCATTATAAATTTTAGTTTGTTTATATTTTCTAAACTATGTTTTAGTCGTTGTTGCTAAATGTGTTTGTTGTTATTGAATTTCACGTCCCGAGTTTTGGGGAAGCGGATAATCCTATGTGGATATTAGGATTTCATTTTTCTTGAAAATCGGGGCGTGACACTCCAACGTACTATAAGAGTTGGCAAAGTCGTCCTTCTCTAATCGCAAAAAAGTTTCACTCCGCCAAAATTAAAAGTATATGATGGTACTTCCGATACAACTGATCACCTGTGATACTTCCACCACATGATTGCCTTGAAGGAGACCAAAGAGTCGATCTTATGCAGGACATTCCCGATTAGCTTCACGTCCACAACAATGAATTGGTTCTATAGTCTACATTCGAGGTCAATAGATTCCTTTATAGCTTTGCTACCACCTTTATCACTAGATTCATCAAAAGCTAGCGGATGAGAAAGGGCCACACTACCTCCTGTACATTAGGCAGAAGCTCGAAGAAACAATACGAGAATATGTTACTTGTTTTACCAATGAAGCCGCTGCAACCTTTGTGGCCGGATAAAAAAAGACCCCTTCTTTGATGCTCTTAACTTGGAACCTCAAAAGGGCATGGCAATCCTGCTGAAAATAGCATAAAAAATATCTCCCTTGAGGAGATGAAGGTGACCAGAAGGAACACATGACCAAGAAAGAGAAAATCTTTCAAGGAAATGGGAAAACAAAGACGAAAAAAGACAGGATGATGGACAATAGGAGGGGAACAACCCATCCAAAAACATCGAAGTGGTGAAGGGAGCGATTCACGACGACAAGAATCCGAGAAGCTGCAACCAACGCGACCTCGACATAAGCGATTAACGAATGTGATGAAGTCCACATACAAGCCATATACAACCCTGAAAACAAGTTGAGCAAATATACTGAAACACATAATGAAATGGGATAACATCAACTGGCCATTTTAAATGAGAGAAGACCCGAAAGGGAGTGATAAAAGCAATATTGTTCTTTCCATAAGGATCATGGGCACGATACTGAAGTATGCTACAATTTAAAAGATGAAGTTGAGCACTGGGGTTCAGAAAGGACGACTCGACAAGTTCATCAAAATGCCAGATAAACAACTCACATGGAATGAAAAAGTAGACAATGCTACGGGATCGAAAGAACAGCCCAGAGAGCTAATATACGCGGCACATTACATAGCTGGAGGAAGCAAAGCTCATGAAGCAACTAGGTGAACTTCTCACTCGAGCTAATTTATGTCAGCACAAGGCCACTAACAAGACATTTCATAAATGCACAAATATAAAGAAACTTGCATCAACCAACTTATACGAGTCAAAAGACCTCACCGACGGATGCAAGCTCGACCTGAATCATTAAACAACAAAACTGACAAAACCCTGATAGTTGACACCTAACACGAAGCCGACATCAGCATTATTGAACAATTTGGTATTGACACGATCATGATTGGGCAACTTGGTGCTGACACGAGCATGATTGGACAATTTGGTGTTGATGCAAGCATGATTGGACAGTTTGGTGTTAACAAAAACATGATCGAACAGTTTGGTGATGACATAACCATGGTCGAACAAGACAATTCTACTTAGCCATCTAATAGATAAGCACCTTGAGCCTGCCAGTCACAACATCAAACACAACATACGAGGATGAAGCAAAGAAACCAAAACGCGAAAACACAAATCTCTAATACGAAGACCAACAACAAGGAAAGGAAGACAAAACAAATTGTACCTTGAACCAGTGTAAATGCCTTAACAGCTAAGGTTGGTGAAAATATCAAAAAGGGAATATCAACAAGATTAAGAATTCAAAGTCCCAAATTTTTGCATGGACAACAAAATAGATACGTCAATGAATTAGCCATACAAAGCAATCAAAACGACAAAAGTTGGGCACATATAATTTTTGGTCTGATCAACCACGAAGTAAAAGTTGGACACCCGAGTCAAATAAACATAAAAATTTGAGTCGACCGAGATGTCGAGTTAACGAAGTAAATGTTGGAAACTTGAGTAAACTAAAATAAAAAAAACTTCAAGTCAATCGAGATGTCGAGTTAATGAAGTAAAGGTTGGACACCCGAGTAAACTAAACACAAAAACTTCGAGTCGACCGCGATGTCGAGTTAACGAAGTAAAAATTGGACACCTGAGTCAGCTAAAACACACAAACTTTGAGTAGACCAAGATTTTGAGTTAACGAAGTAAAAGTTGGACACCCGAATCAACTAACACAAAAACTTCGAGTCGACCAAGATGTCAGGTTAACGAAGTTAAAGTTGGACACCAAGGTCAACTAAAAACAAAATACTTTGAGTCAACTAAGACATCGAGCTAATGAAGTAAAAGTTGGAAACCCGAGTCAACTAACACAGAAACTTCGAGTCGACCATGATGTCGAGTTAACGAAGTAAATGTTTGACACCCGAGTCAACAAAACACAAAAACTTCCAGTCAACTAAGGCGTCGAGCTAATGAAGTAAAAGTTGGACACCCGAGTCAACTAACACAGAAACTTTGAGTTGACCAAGATGTCGAGTTAACGAAGTAAATGTTGGATACCCAAGTCAACTAAACACAAAAAATTTTGAGTCGTACTAACGAAGTAAATGTTGGACACCCGAGTCAACTAACACATAAACTTCGAGTCGACCAAGATGTCGAACTAACGAAGTAAAAGTTGGACTCCCGGGAAAACTAAACACAAAAAATTTGAGTCGACTAAGATGTCGAGCTAACAAAGTAAAGGTCGGACATCCAAATCAACTAAACAAAAAAACTTCGAGTCGATGTTAGTTAACGAAGTAAAGTGTTCAACAGACAAGTTGACTTAACCAATGGACTTCAAGTTGATAAACACATTGAATCAACAAAATCAGAGTTAGAGGAGTAAATCGATATGATTCGAAGAAGTACAGGCAAAAGCAACTCTTTGCGGCAAATCAGGAAAGACAACAATGACCCACTATTAGACGAACGACAAGCCCAAGGACAAAAATAGTTATAAAATAATTCAACATAAAATCCACGAAAACTACAACAAAACTTAAAAGAAAGGAAACATTAAAAGTAAATATTTATTGATAACACTACTATGTTACATCTAGAGAAGTGGGAGAAGAAACAGAAGCAATTATAGGATCATCACTCGCAGGAATAGGAGAAGAACTCTTTACAGGAGAGGAGAGTAATAATGCTCTAGGGTGTTCGATGGTAGAAAAAGAATGGCTTTTTCAGCTGCTGAAGCAGATTATTCGATATTGTCATCCTCAAAAGCCTCACCAACAAGGTGACGATACTTGGACAAATCTTCACCAAGCCCCTCGATATAATCAAGAAGCTCAACCTGTACGTCAACAACTCGCTTCCAATCTTCAGCTTCAATTGTACGGAGCCTATCCTTAGCAGCAGTGAGTTCACTTTTGGTTGCCGTAAGCTGCTCCTCAGCGGTAGAGAGCATGCCGGAAGCATTTGCCTTGAAATCATCAAGCACAACAATTATCTGTTCCACCCGCTACTCAACAGAATCACACATAACGGATTGCTCCAACAGCACGAGGGGCTTCATCGAAAGTCATTTTCTCAGTGGATAACTCTTTTTCCACATCATGTAAACGGGCATGATATTCACGTAATTATTATATAATATATCCCTTGATTTATATATGTTAGTGTTTCAATTATTATATTTTATTCTAATTATTTCGTTTTCATGTTTTTGTAGGAGTTTGAACGTGAACGATGAAATCGCATTAAGGTGACAATTTGTGAAATGATCAATTGGTTGATTCTAGTGGTGGTACAAAGTAATGGGTCACATGTCTAAACTTAACCCAAATAAACCTAGGTCCACCTAATTTAACCTAAGTCCAAGTCCAAAAGTTGACCTAGAAACCCAAACCCAACTTAACAAGGAAATAGGAGAACCCTATTTAGGTTTCGTCTCTCCTATTTTCCTCCTCCTTTCCCCCTTTTGGAGGTTTCCCTATTCTTCCACGTTTTTTTCTTCTCCTCTATTTTCCAGCCACCACGCCAATCCACTTTGCCGGCGATCCTCGCTGGATAGGAGGACCGGCAGCGCGATCATCCCACCATCACCACCTCATACTCTTTCTCCACCATCAAGCCTTACGTCCTCGTGCAACAAAACCGGGAGCACCTCCCTGTCTTCCCCATCACGTTCCTCTCCTTCTCTCTATTCCTTCGTTTCAACGAAAGAAGCCATCACCGTTCCTCTTATTCCTCTGTTTTCGTATTTCACTCTTCATCTCGTCACCGTTTTCACAGTCACAAGAACACGACATCTCTCTTTGTTCCTTCGTCTTAACACCACCACCATCACCGGCCAAACAACACCGTCACACAGTTCACGTCCCTGATTTCTCCACAGACGCGACAACCCTCTTTCATGACTCTTCATTGCAACCTCTTCTAACCACCATGCCTTCCTCTTTCTTGTCACTCTCGTTTCCCCTCACTCTCTCTTCTTTTGCAGGTTCAGGAAGGAGAACACAGAGAAATAATAGGAGCAGAAATAGGGAGCACCTCCCTGCTTCACCTCCCCCGTTCTCTTTCTCCTTTCGTCTTGCCTCTCTCTCGTATCTTCCTTACTTGGTATTCATTTCTCTTGCAGGTTCAGCGAAAAGGAAGCTCACCGGACGAAGACGCAGGGAGAGGCTCATTGGAGATGAAGAACGCGACCTTATAGGCGGGAACCAACTAATTTTAGTTGGCTATTCGCACCCAACATTTTTGTTTCGTACCACCGCACAGTCACTATTCCAAATCAGGTTCTTCGCACCCCAGATCTTATCAGTGCCACCACAGTGCATTTGCAGCTATTTCTCAGGACGCATGTTTCTGTTGAGATGGATTTCACCTACATCCGTGCTGTGACATCATCCACTATGATCTTCTATACTTCGTGCCGAGGTGAAGATGAAACCACAGGGTTTTCTAGAGTTTGTCGTATCTAAATTTATTGCTTTCTATATGCTTGATTGTTAAACACAATTGATTTCTGAATTTTAATAATTTGTTTTCACTGATTATATCCGAAATAATTATCTAGACTAATCGGTAGTTAGAAGTTCCCTTTATTGATATTTGAAGCTTACTTTAATCAATTAATTTGAATTTGTGATTGCGTGTGCTGTAAAAAGACATGCAATGCTAGAGGTTCAGAATTAGTTAAAATAAACCTATGATTGTGTGTGCTGTAATAAGACATGCAATTCTAGGGATTTATGCCTTTGCTGAAATCAATTGCTAACATAGATTAATCTTTAGATTAAATGTGTTGATTCTAGAAAACAATAATTTAGATTACATAAATCTCGAAGAATCTTTGGTCGATTCGATGTCTCGGTCTACTCTCTGATCATCTCACCAATTTAATTTTAGTTGTCAATTTAGTTATCTTAATTTAGGAATTTTCATCTGTTGTTAGCACCAACTCTAAATTAGTTTAAATAAGTCTTAGAATTCAATTGTCTCGTCAATCCTCATGGGGTCAACCCATATTTGCCACTTTCTACCAGTTAGACAGCCGTGCACTTGCGGTATTACAAGTAGGGTTTATTAGCTTATTAATTTAGGTTAATAAAATCTCCATCAGGGCACAAACCCCATCTAATTTGGCAATTTTGGCTTGCAAAATGTCAAGCTCAGCAGCGGATTTCTCCTGCATGTTTTTTCGCCTCTAATGACTTTCGAGCAGCCCCTGTAACTTTCTCTGAGTCTGCGGATCGCGTTTTCAACACATCAAATTTAGAAAGAACATGATTAAACACCAGCAATAATGTCGCCAATCTCCTATCCAATAGGGCCACTTGATCACGACCAGCTTGATAGATCGAGCCCATCACCCCTGCGTAGGCGGGATGAACCATCTCGTCCATTATCTACTCAAGACCTTGATCAAAAGGATCAAAGGGATCAAGTACGGGCATTGAAGGCCTTTCCACCAACTGCCTATGCTACTTATTTACCAACCTACGTGCTCTGCCCTGCACGTCGAGCTGAGTAAACAAACAGAACTTGCCATCCGACTTGATACAAATATTCTTCGGGCCAAGCTCAATCCAACCAACCCATGGATGAAAGACACTAGGATCCAGGATCACTGAAGAACCACGCCCGACAGCAGGAATGGCAGTAACAACAGAAAAACCACGTTTACCTTCCTATCGAGAAGCATCTGTGGCAAAGGCAAGGCTAACGGTGATAGCGGGAGGAGGAGAACCTTGACGAACAGGAGAACCTTCTTAGGTATCAAGGTTAAAAACCTGTACAAAAGTTTGAAATCAATCACCAGTTCTCCTTGCCAGGGCACCCACAAGCCAACGGCCAAATAGAGGTTACCAACTGAACAATCCTATAGGCAATCGAAAGAAAGCTTTATGCTACGAAAGAGAAATGGGTTTCAGAGTTACCAACAATACTCTGGGCATATCAGACAACTAAATAATCCCTACCAGAGAAACACCCTTCACCCAGGCATACAGATTAGAAGCTATGGTCCCGGTATAACTCAAAGTGCAAACCTTCTAAACATAAGAGTTCGGACCAGACCGTAACAATGAAGCTTTGCGCATTGGACTAGACCTCCTCGAAGAAAAGTGGGATATAACCTCTACCAAGATAGCTTCCCACAAGAAACGAATAACGCAATACTACAGCAAAAAGGTCAAGCCACACGAATTCAAGGTGAGAGATTGGGTACACAGGAAGACCCAGCAAATAACCAAACAAACAGGCGCGGGAAAGCTAAACCCGAACTGTGAAAGACCCTACAGTGTAACCAAGGTTAATAGGCCGGGGACGTATTGGTTGGAAGACGTAAACGGCGACGGACTTAAACGTCCATGGAATGTAGAGCATCTCAAAAAATATTATCAATAAAAATATTTGCTTTGACTAAACCTCCAATATTGTCCGTTACAGCCAACTCGACCTCCGATCATCCTTGCTATGACCAAACAAGAATATTATGCCCAAAGCCTAGTCTGCTGCACGCGGGCGACGACGACAGAGGAAATGGGAGTCCAATCTACCCTCACACGCCTGATGATGACGACTCCCCAAGGGGTCATTGCTCTCCATTAGACAATGATCGCCGAACTTACCAGGTAAGCTTAGTTAGTTCGCGACTGATGACGACAACTTTTGGTGCTCAATGCCTAGTCCATTGTGCGCAGGCGATGATGGCTGAGGAAGTTGGAGTCTAGTTAGCTTTCACATGCCTGATGACAATGACTTGCCAAATGATCATTGTTCTTCAACAAACAATGATCGTCGAACTTACCAAATAAAATTACTCAGTTCATGACTGATGACATCGACTTCTGGTGCCCAACGCCTAGCCTGTTGCACGCGGGCGACGACAGCGGAAGAAGTGGGAGTCTAGTCATCACTCACACGCCTGATGACGATGATTCACCAAGGGATCATTGCTCTCCAACAGACAATGATCACCAAACTTATCAGGTAAGCTCAGTTAGTCCGCGACTGATGACGACAACTATAGGTGCTCAACACCTAATCTGCCATGCATGGATGATGACCATCGATGAAGCTGATGTCTCATCGACATTCCTACGCATGACAACGACGACCCGCCAAATGATCAATAACTATCTTTGGAGCATCTCAACACTCAACTTGCAATATGCGGACATCAACGACTCACCCATTAATAATAGCAGCCAAAAACATTTAGTTTCGATACAACTCAACGGACTAAAACAAGCGTTCTGCCAGCAGCTAGGCTCGATAGTATTAATTCTACGATCTGCGAAGCTTCTTAAGAAAACACGACAATACAAGACAAACAATGCTTTCATTAAAATATGGTTTGTCCCGATAAGGACGTTACAACTATTTTAAAGAAGGAAGAGGGCTAATAACTTCTTCAGCAACTTGTCCAGCGGAGCTAGAATCGTCATCTCATGAAATGGGTCTGAAAGCAACCCTCCTATAAAGAGCGAAGTCAAGATCGATGTCGGGATGCTATTCTCTGATAAGCTCCAAAAGCTCTAATCTGCCCCCAAATGATCTTTGACGAGATTAACGGCATCCGTCCTGAGATGTCAAAATCCACTGCGCCTACTAAGGAAGTATAGTGCGAACGCTCCTCTAATAGTAAGCGTTCCGCATGAAATTAGATGGCATTAAGATCTCCACAACTGATGTCAATGGAAGTTTGATAAACTCTCTCCATCCGTTTGTCCTCCTCCATAAGAGGCAGGACTGCAAACTTCCCTAAAAAAATTGATGACGTCAAATTATCATCATATCTGGGAACGAAAGAATAAGCCAACAACAAAGAAACTTACGAAGGTCAAACTGGAAGTATCTGGGGACTCAACGACCCCCAAGCCTGAAGTACGAAGAATTCATCAAAGCTAGAAATCGAAACCTTTCCCAAGGTTTAATGTCATCCGCTACTGAACGCAAACAAGCAGGGCAGTTCAGTATGCAAAGGCCCATAATCCAACCGAGTGGCGATCATATGATGGACTACCGCCATTGTCAAACGAAGGCCAATATCATGTGCCCTAAGAAGAATCGCAATCAGAATCTTGAACACACTCGAAGCATTTGAGCGGGAGGCATGCGAAGATAAATGAAGAAACACCAGACATCATCAGGCAATGGGAATCAGAGCCTTGACTCAAACATGCCTTGGTGCATACTTATATACCCTTGGGGGTGTAGTTGGAGCCAAATCTCCAAAAGCGGGAATGATTTCCAGATCCTCTGGATTATGGTACAAACTTCGAATCCTGATTAACTCGATTTCGTCAACCAGACAACCCTCAAAAAGCTTGAGGCAAGTGAAGGACAACAGGTCCTTGGAAGTAAGTTCAACATTATCTGCCATCGATAGAAAGAACGAATCGAACTTTACAACAACACGATTGCTTGATGAAAAAACATAGATAAGAACAAGAGAAATCTTCCTCAAAAAGATGAATATTTATAGAAAATACAAATCGTACTTTTTCTCCTTGAGCAGTCATGTACCCATTGATGCTATGCACCGCTTGAGACAACGCTTCGGGTTCAATCATCATGATGGTATGATTGCTTTTCAGAGACTCAGTGGACCGACTAAATGTCCTACTTACTCGTGGAGAGTAGCTGATGATACACCAAAATGGTCCCAACTCTGTGTCGTACACGTCTCATGATAATCTCGAGGAATAACAGGCCCTAGCATCAGGCCGACACTGATCCGGCCAAGCGGTTCTAAGCTCGCCCAATGTAGTCCACCAGACGGACTCATATTCTTAAGTCTGCTAAGCCCACATGTCTCACAGCTATCCTCAATACCTGTAAGCCCTACTAGGGCAGTATCTCAAGGATCAGGCTCGGACGGGCAATTACATCAACTCTTTCTTCAAACTAGGAAGCAGATTCCAGAGTATAAACCACATACGAAGACTTCTACCTATAGGCTACTCTCGGAACGAGAACTATTTCCCACTATCTAGGAGCACGAGGCTAACAAGGAAACTTCCGTCCACAACATAACTCCTAATTAGAGAAGGATATTCACGAAGATCACATTCCCTAAACTACGCCATTGATGGCCTGATCGAACCAGGACAACAACACTATAAATAAGACATGGGGTTTGTAAGGTAAGGTACGCTACAAATTCCCTGTTTCTAGAATTACACCTTCCTCATATCCTTGTTTGACTTTAGCATCAGAATGCCATCGACCATCATAATGGTGGTCCATGGCTCACGTGCGTTCCTTGTGCAGGTCTGTAGGTCAAGGTGAAAATAGGGAGCAAAAAACGACTGCATTAATACTAATCCTTCATTCTCACAGGGAAGGAACAAACACCCTACTAGAGAAAAAATAGGTCGTAACTGCACCAGAGTTGTCCCAACTTTTGAACCAACTTTAATTTCTATGAATTAACTCACGGACCCTATTTCGATTTTTTTATATCTCTCTTTGATTTATTTTGTGAATTTTAGAGAGTTTTTTCGAGTTTATCAATTGTAGCTCAGTTGGTTAGACGTCCAATCTCCTTAGGAGAGGTCACGAGTTCGAGACTCACTAGCTAGGATTTTGTGAGTTTTCGCCTGATCATTAGGAGCACAAGCGTTCCGCCGTTGATAAGCCTTCAGGTATTAAATGTAGCTGCTTAGATGGACCAAACTGTCGCCAAGCGAAAGTAAATCTTCATGCAAGGTGGAGGCGATGGACCAAACATAAAGTAAGTCTTCATGCGAGGTGGAGGTGATGAACCAGACATAAAGTAAGTCTTCATGCAAGGTGGAGTTGATGGACCAGACCTAAAGTAAGTCTTCATGTGAGGTGCAGGTGATGGACCAAAGCAAAAGCAAGTTTTCTAACGAGATGGAAGCGACGAGGATGTTATGTGGCAACAATGTTGTAACCATCAGGCCTGATTTGGTTAACCCTATGTGGTCAATCATGTAGCCCTCGAGCATGGATTAATAAATTCTATCTTCCACTACAAATATTAGAAATCTTTCCAATTTTTTCTCTCACAAAATTTCCCTCTCTTATCTTTTTTTAACAACAATAATTTTTTCTTCCAACTTTTATCTCTTTCTTGCCACTATGTTCTTCTCCTCCAAACCACATAACGAGCAAAACGTCTTATTTATTTTTGGTGCCTAGTTCTTTGCGTGCCAGCACTACAAAGGCATAGTTCGAGGTTGATTTCTTTTTGGACACTTCACATTATGTTGCTGCTTGTGCTCGTATAACTTCTTGGGTTTCAAGCTTGGATGAGCTTCTTCAACCACAACGTTTATTTCGTTATTTTCATTTACTGTAATTTTTTGTTTATTTTATTATAATTTTGTTTATTTTATTAGTCCAAATCTATCAGAATTGGCGCATACACTTCCTAAAGAAAATGCCCCACCCCAAAATTTCAAACTCCATTGGTTTGGTGGGGAATTCAACAAATGATCATGAAAAATCAAATAGTTTTCAGTAGGTTTGTAAACATTAGGGATCATGGGGCACTATTTTATTATTTTTGCTATTGCTAAGGCTCAGGTGCTCAATTGTAGGGGTAAATTGTAATTAATAAAATGGTTATTTTTCATTTGGATCTCATTTATTTATATCTATTCCTATTTGACTCTCATTTGTTTTTGTATTTCAATCTAATACCTACAACTGTCTATTCAAAGGATTTGACTAATAAATTTCATCCAAAGTTTATATTAAAGACAAACTTACTCCTGTTTAATTAATTTTTTTAACTCCTATGAATCCACTCTCACTCTTTGTAATCTCTCTCCTCTTCTTTCCCTTTTGTTCTCTTTTCTCTCCTGTACAAACTCATGTTAATTTACGTACTTATTTTTACGGGTAATTGATGTATAGTTCATTATAACCAATCGATATAAAGAAAGGCTTATATTGAGAAATAACTAAATAAGTAAACATGACCAATACCCTGTTGTTTTCAGTAACAATCTTTTAATTGAGTAGACATTTTTAAAATACAACTGATGTAGATATTACGAAAAATAAATATTAGTGTTTATGCAAAAACTCACAAATACCTAATTGGTGAGCGACCTCTCACAAGGAGAGTGGATATCCGACCAACTAATTTACAATTGGTGAACTTTTTTTTTCCAATTTTTTTTTGTTACCATTAACGCTCCTCATCCCATGGTGCTCCTAGATATTGAACACAAGACTTGAGGGTCAAGCCCACACTACCTTAGCCATCATGCACTAATGGCTTGCCCCTCAACAATATGACTAAAAAACTCAGACATCGTTCTCCAATTTTGGAATTTAGTGATGTGAATTGATTAGTGAATCAAACTCTTTAATTTTATTATTATTTTAATTTTCCTCCTTCACTGTATATAAAAAAATTTACTCAACTCCTGTATTTTGTTTCTTATCTACCTGTTGTACTCTTGCGAACTATTTTCATTGGTATGCCTACTCGCGATGCTCTAATTAATAACTCCACTGCTTTGATTCAAATTACACAAATAAACAGAACATTAATTAATGCAAAGTGGTGCACAAGTCATCAACAGCGGGACTACATGATCTCCAAGATTTCCAAACTCGTATAGTCTCTATTTCACTTTCTCACATCTATTGATGCAAGAACTTAAACAGGTAGCAACCCCTCCGTTTCCGCAACTTGCTCCGCACGAAGTCACGCATCTTTTTTGGCTGAGGAAAGGGACATAAATTGGGAGTTGCTGCCCGAATGACCCATGAATGGTGTTTTCGGATGTGCTTGGGCCTCAAATAGCTGCACAGTGGCGAGGAGGACAATGAAGACAAGAAGAATGCCTAGTATTTGCTTTCCCATGTCTTCACCTTATTATTAACTTTATTAATTCCCTTAATTTGGTGGTATTAAATACAATACCCTATTTATACATAATGGAAAACCTCATTTAAGGGAAATGCAAGAATTAGTCAGTCGTTGAATAGTAAGTCCTAAAAAACAGCAACAATAAGGAAGATTCATTCCATTCACGTGCATTGTATACAATGTAATTGGGTTTATTACCATCCAGTCGTTGCTCAATTTTAAACTTAGAAATGAACAATGCAAAACGTACAGATTTGGTCCATGTCTTGCATCCAAATCGGATCACTAGGGATGAGAAAGCCAATAAGGTCAATACTAGTAGACAGGGGCGGATCTACTTAGGAGCTCAGGGCAGCTGCCCCTCCCCCCCTCAACTTTCATAATATTTTTAGTATATATTTAGTCTTTAAAAAAATCAATTATACCATGAAATACATTATAAAAATTGTTCATTCAACAATTTCAACATGTCTTTGTTGGTGTGGTGGTTGAAAGTTTATTATTTTCCAAATTTTTTTAATGTAATTTTATTGGTAATTACAAACATTAAAAGAATTGCTTAGTTTAATAAAAAAACTTATTTATTTTCGGTCCTCTTGGATCGTGTGATTTCTTTATGGTTATTCACAATTACTATTTCTATTATTGTGACATGCCCCAACTTTTTAGTTTTCAACACAATTTTATATATAAATGCAAACATTAAATAAATGAATTGTTGTTCACAAGTGGTATAAAACCTCCAACAAAAAATATTTGAAATTAATAACTATAGAATTTAATGAAAAGTACATAAAATAGCCAACTTGTACAAATTATGAAGCTCATATAAACCATTTTTCTATGAAATTGTATTAGGATCCTAATTATTTTGTGATTTTAGTTTACGCTTGTTTGCCCTTGCTAAGGTTATCGATATTGTGACCTTATTTTGGCTTAAAATTGGACTACACTGAATTCAGTTTGGCATATTGATGCAGGAGGGTTTCTAGGGTTCCTAATTTGGGTTTCTAGAGTTCCTAATTTGCTCTCAAAGTTATTTACTAAATTACTTATTTATAATTTTCAATTCAATTAGGAGTCTTTTTAGTTTCCTTTTAGGATTAGGCTTTACATTTTATTTTAGGAATAGACTGTTTGTTATTTTAGTATTTAATTCTACTTTTTATTTTAGGAATATGCTGCTTATTATTCAAGTTATTTGAGCATTATAATTAGAGGTATTCCTCAATATTGTTAGAGACTTTTGATTTTGATAATTTTAATTTAACATTAGAGTATTTTTCTGTGTTTTGGGTAATCTTCTTGTGTTCTTCCCTGTGAATTGTCTGTTAGAACTAGCCTGCAGGATAATCGTTATTCTACCTGGCATCAGTTGGTATTAGAGCTTCGACATCTTCTCGGGGTGAGATTTCATCAGTTTCTATGGCTGGTGGTCGTGGTCATGGTCATCGCGGTCAGGTTTCGAACGAGGAAGTTCCAAACCGTGATTGTAACTTTCAGGATGTGATGATTGAGGATTTACAGAGGCAAATTACATAGTTAACCCGACGTCTAACGGCGCAGGCTTTCGGAGATCGTGAGATGGAAGATCACGATTCTGATTCTAGTTTTGAAAACTTGTATCACAATCGTGCTCGATTCTAGGAGTGCCGTGGTCGGGAAGATCGTCATGGAAATCTTGGTTTCAAAGCGAATCTACCTGAGTTTTCTGGTACATTATAGGCCGAAGTATTTGTGGATTGGTTGAATGAAGTAGAACGTATTTTTGAGTATAAGGAAGTTCCAGATCATGTCAAAATGAAATTGGTCACCATCAAATTCAAAGGCAGAGCATCTGCGTAGTGGGAGCAGTTGAGGCGATCACGCGACAGGCAGGGTAAGGCCAAGATCACTGATTGGGAAAAGATGAAGAAGAAGAAGATGAAGGGTCACTTCCTTTCGACTACACTCAACCCTTATTTAAGTGACTTTACTCATTGAGGATCGTTTCTGAAGCCTACCAGTGTGCACTTGCTGTGGAGAAACAACAGAACAGGAGGCCAATGATCATAAGTGATCAAAGCAGCTGGCCAGTTTGCCATCAAGAATCCCGTCTTACCCAGCAGCCACCGCAGGTTAGTTCTAACTCAAATATTAGATGTTTCAGATGTGGTGAATAGGAGCATAGCGTGAATGAGTGCAGGAAGCCTGCTATTCAGAAGGACAACAATCTCCTAATTGAGGAAGACGTGGTAGATGAAACCGAGGAGCTTGGAGAGCCTGTGTATGACAATGATGAAGATGGGGATGTGCTGTATGGAGATGGCCGTGAGAATCTAGTCGTTAGTAAGAGTCTACTGACTCTCAAGGGTGATTCAGGGGACGATTGGTTGAGAACCAATATTTTCCTCACGACCTGCACAGTTGCAGAAAAAGTCTGCAAGATGATCATTGACAGTGGTAGTTGTGAGAACGTAGTATCTGAAGAGGTTGTCCAAAAATTGCAGTTGAAGACAGATCGTCATCCCAAGCCGTACAAATTGTCGTGGTTGAATAAAGGCAGTGAGATAGTGCCTCCAGACTATCAAGATTCTATACTGTCTCATCTTGGGTATTTAGAGGAGAGTGACACTAGTTAGCCTTTGAGTGTTGGTTTCCATGCTTGTCGACAAGCAAATGTTCCAGAGTATCTACGAATCGGAGGAGCAAGGAGGTCTTTTAGTGATCCCAGTCAGCAACAACAGCAGCTCTACCAAATTGAGAGATTTGGTGACATATGGCCTTATGGGGTACCAAACCCCAATCCTAATTTTAATTCCAATCAATATATGTCTAGCTTAATTGGTTTAAATGTTTTTTAGCTTAATTGCAAAAGAGGTAATGAAACAAAGAAACATATACTCAATTGGCCTCAATAGCAATATGTTGTATCCATTTGTTGGGAAAGTTTAAGCTTTAGACTTCGATTTTAATATGAAAAGTGGACTACTCTTAAGATTTAAAATTCATTTTAACTATGAAAATTTGGACAGTGCATATAATTTTATAGCAAGCAAAAGTCCTCTCTTTTAGTAGATGTCAATAATTGATTATACAAGTCTCTATAATGTGTGTGTAGTTTCTCTCATGATTGCTCTTATGTTTCTATAATCTAGATTTGTTCCTCCTATGAAAACTGTAGAATCTGCCTTTCTACTCACCTTGCAACTCTTTAGGCAACATTTGGTTTTAAGACATTCACTTAGAAGCAGTATTAGTTTTTCAGGAATAAACAATTTACATAGCTGACAATCTAATTTGGGTTTCAGGTTTCAAAGATGCAATTTCACTGTGATGGATGTGGAGTTTGCAGGTTGAATCCTCTATCCTTAAATAAATAAATAAATAAATATGGTTCAGTTCCACTTAGTTATTTGCTTCTTTGAATTGGTGAGACTTGTTTCCATTCACACAAAAAATTGTCTTGCACATTCATTTTCAGAAGACCCCCTCATAACAAATAGTTGGTTATTGTTGGAACTTGAACAGAGAAGGTGAGATCCTCATTTTGACACATCACCAGAAGAACTAGCTGCCCACAGATTGACATGAAATTATAAAGCCTTTCCAATTCACATGCATGCACATTCAATCTGAATAAATTTATAAACTGCTTCACAGCTTATAAAGCTGCTTTACTATCATCATCAGCAAATGGCTGAGTTCAATCATTGTTAAGGAATTGTGTCAGAGTTTCAAGTTCCAAAAGTTGAGTGTTGAGTGACTTATTTATGTTCTGTGCTATCATTAGTTATATATAAGGCATAGGATTTCAGCAAACTACTTTCTCAGATTGAAATATCAGAGAGCATAGTATTAGTGCCCAGTTGTTTGTAGTGCGATATATTTCATGGATTATTCTATGAATTAACATTTTTTGTGATATTATTTTAATTTTTTTAGCATCTGATGATTTTTCTATGCATGATAATTAAATGGATGAAGTCAACTATGGAAATGAGCCATTGTAATTGAAATTGGTTGGGACTTGGTGATCTTCCCACCTTTCTTAACAGAGACAAAACCAAAGTGAACTTTGTTTGGTTTTTGGCATTGGGTTAGCAATAATAAAATCAGAATGATGAATTAGGCACCGATAGATCTATCTGCATGGCAGTTTTAAGGGCATTCATCAACATTATTGACATGCATAGACATTATCGTGAAAAAGGGGGGTATCCATGACATTGTCGGAGTTTTTGTGATGGAGAGAGGTGGGATGTCTTAAATCCAGGGGTCTTACTCCCCGAATAAAAATGAATTAGTGGTTGGAAGGTTGAGAGAAAGTTAGAGCGTGAGGTGATGATGAGAAGGTATGAGTTTCGGTTGGGTTGGGTGGTAGGAAGTAGTGAAGAAACACCAGGCGCACATGAAGCTGACCCAACAACCAACTGCCCACCTCATCCTTCAAACTCCACGCACGTGTAGAAGCGACGATATAGTAGCTGGCAAAACAGTTTTTATCACCATATCTCATTCTATTACATGCCTTCATTGATTGCTTCCCATGCTGGTCTCTTCTTGGTATTTTCTGGTTGCTTTTCGAGCACTTTTTTTCTTGGCTTCTATTGGGGAAATGTTTGATCTCATTAGTTTATCTGTTGTGGTGTGAAGTTTCAAATTTCAATGATCTTTTCATGGCAGAAATATGATTTTAAACATATTTTGTTGTAATTGTGTTATTATTAATTCATAGAAATATGGGTTTTAATGTGAGCCGTGCCTGAATAGAAAAACTATATTTTGTTCGAGTGCACGGCTGAGTATAAGGTTTATTCATTGAACTGCTCACTAACTTTAGAAGGAATGTTTGCAACTGGCCAAGATTTTAGTAAATTCATGGAGGTGTTTATATGCATTGCACCGGCGTTTCTTAATGGCATGGCTCTCATTTCAACATTTTTGTTTCATTTTATTTTAATTTGAATCTTTCCATTGTTTAGTCTTGAATGCTATTTCATATTATGTTATATGGGTCGTCTTTTCAGACACTTAAATGCTTACTTTGTACAGTCAACTTCATGATTTCTTGGGTGGCTCATGTACATGCTCTGCTGAAGGAGGGTGCCTTAAGTCTAATAAAAGGCCTTGGAATGATCCTAAAATACTGAAGGTAGTGGTGACTCGTATATTCGCATCTGGTCTGGTCTGGTTTTGATCATCTGAATCCATTTTCAAGATTATCTATGTTAGGATGATACTTCGATCCCTGCAGACATAGTTACAAATTCTGCTTTATAAGACCTTCCGATAAGAGTAGATTATATCATTGAGTCTTTGATTGAATGCTGCAGTAACCTTTATGTCATTACTCAGGTTACTTCAGCTCCTTTGGATGTGAAGAAGCTCAATACAAATGAAGAGAGTTCACCCCCTCCACGGTCAACACTCTTTCCCAGTTCAAGGAGCAACATTGACCACTCTGCACTTGTTGATGATGATTCAAGGTCTAAAGTGTTTGAAGCTGTCAAAACCTCAAGATTGAATGCAATGAAAATGGTGGATGTTGCTACACAGGTATAAGTGCTTTAATTTTGTTGGTCTTCCTTAGATTTATTTTATTATCTTCATGGCTGAATCAAATTTGCTTTCATGTCTATATTATGTTTAGGAACATTTTTCCATTCTAAATCAACTACTTTGTTCTAAAATTTGCAAGCTTTTTATGAAGGTTATTGCATTGCATCTTTTTATTTATCTTATATGCAGTTAATGAGAAAATAATACAAAGTTTATTTGCATTGTTCAATTTTATTCCTTGAAGTCTCATTCTTATGTAATTCTCATTCAATTCGCCATGAAGACATGCAATTCTCATTCTTATGTAATTTTGCCAACAGTTGTTCAATTTTATTCCTTGAAGTCCCATTCTTATGTACATTCCCTGAAGTTCAAATCTGTTGTTTATGCAGTAAGATCGAGTCCTCGAGTTGTAGCCATTTGTGAAGCAGCTCAGGTATGCATATGTTCACTCATGTCATTAATAGATCTTTTTTAATCAGAGAATGATAGTGTATTTTTCTTGCTATTTTTCTGCACCAATCCTCTCTTGTAGTTCATCTGACTTTCTTTATTCAGCTTCTCTTGTGTGGAAACAGTACAACTAACCGGCTGGTACAAGCTGGAAACAATTCCTTCCATACCTTGCGTGCAAAATCTAAGACTGAGCTACTGCAACAGATTGGAAGCAATTAGATTTCACTATGCGGGGAGCTGAATTCTAAGGGAAACACACCTCTCTTAGAAATTGTGAGAATTTGAAGTGTTGCCTTGACATTGGATGATACAAAAGCAGTAAATCTTCTGGGGCTGTGTTGCAGTTTCTGCTGTTGAGGGTGCGCGCGGTTGCTGTTATTGTTGCAGGTGAAGTAGCTTCCATTTTATGTTTTACTTGTTTTGTGATAAAGCTTCTTTTCCTCATTTTCATAAGCTTTTGTTTAAGTACTTATGTTTTTGGAAAAATTGGACTGGCAGGACCAGGTTGTTCATCGATTGCCTATGGAGCATCGAAGGAACTTGGGCCCTTTCTAATCAACAAAACTGGTTCAACTCTCTATCTCAATAAATACTCATGGAACAGAGGTACTAATGGTTTCAACATTCAGTTATTGTTGTCATTATACAGGCTTAACTTGTCTAGTATGATATATAGAAATGGGTTGGTTGGGCCTCCAAGTAGGCCAAAGACTAGTTTTAATTGTATGCTAACTAACCATATCCATAGCATGATGAAAATAATTAATCTCTAACTATTTTTGCAGAGGAAAATATTCTCTTCCTCGAATCTCCTGTTGGTGTCGGGTTCTCATATACTAATACAATCTCCGATCTTTTGAATTTTGGAGACAGACACACCGGTAAATCACTTCTCATGATTTCTTTGCGCAGGTTTATACGTACAATGTTTTATTTCTAGTTGCTCACCATTTTGTTGCAATAAATAGAGCTCTAATTTTTTTGCCTAAATTATCATTTTTGGTCGCCTATCCATTTATTTATATGATACTATTTTTTTTCAGCATATGATGCACTAAATTTATGAAAAGATGGATGTCAAGGTTTCCACAGTACAGATATAGAGATTTCTACATAACTGGGGAGAGTTATGCAGGTAAATATTTACATGTTCATTTTGCATAACACATAAAGAGTTCATAAAAAACATGATCAAAACTGATCCACCTTACCCTCATTTTGTAGGACACTATGTACCGCAATTGGCAAAGAGCAACCATGATTACAGCAAGCTTACTCAAAGCCCTACATCAATCTCAAAGGATTTATGGTAAGAGACTAATAAATTATTTTTGATGTACCGACTAAGCACTCATATGTTTATGTTATAAACTATTTTTACAAATACAGGTGGGAAATGCTGTAACCAACAATTATTACGACAGTATTGGCTTAAGAGCACCATCATGTTATGTAGATCAATACAGAGCTGGTTGATGTAGGGCTCAGGATATGGGTTTTCAGGTAGTTTATTTCTTCATTCTCTCAACTTTCATATTGTATAGCACTTTCATCTTGGCAGGAGGTGCTTGCAAGTTGGTATGATGGCAATTTGCAAATTGTTTGGTAAGTTTGCAATTTGAAAATTTGTATTTGATATTCAGAGCTCCGGACAGCTAGGAAACAGGCTCTGAAACGGCTCTGCTTTCCGGCTTTGTTTGGCCTGCAAGGGCGGTGTAGGCGATTCAGCTGCGAGGATCACAATGCGTGCAGGAACGAGGTGCACTCAGCCTGGTTTCTGTCAGTTTCCATTTGCGAGGTTGGCTGGACTATATGTGCACTGAGCACATAGAAGCTGATAGGAGCTTTCAGCATGGGTTCTCCCCTATTTTGCACGGTGCCCTTGGCACTACAGGAGCGAGGAGACGCGTCGAGCAGGGAGCTGCTAGTGCATGTCGTTATTTGCACGGTGTCGTTGGCGCTGCAGGAGTGAGGCAATCAGAATTAGCAGAAGTCTGGCTTTTGGGATTCCTTTACATCAAGGTACTAATTGGTGCTTCTTTCTTGTTGATATTGTAGATATTACATCGAGGCTGCTCTCTTATCCTTTTACAAAACGTGTTTCATTACTTGTACTCCATATAAACATTGTATGAAACCAAACTATAACATATTTCTTTTACACCCCATTTTGTTGTTCTTCTTCTTGTGTCTTTCTCTTGGGGTCTCTAAAGCTCTCTTTGACAACTGGTTTTCTTTTTGTTAGATATAATGTATAGTGGCTATAAACCTTACTATGATCCTGATTTGAATCATTGATAGAGAGAATACATCCACCCAGGTAATAAAAATCTCTTGTAGCCATCTTGTGCTTATTCTTCTTCTTTGATACCATGTTAAGAAAATATTCAATCAAAATGCAATTCTCCTAATATTTTCTTAACAGTTCAACCAATACTCTTAAAAAACTTGAAGTTGTCAAATAGTATAAGAATTATAATGTTCAAGCTTAGAGAATTGCCGATCGAGTAGGTCAACGGTAACGTCAACTTTGGAAACACGGTGGAACGATACTATCATAGTTAACTAATTAGTTTTGATATCTTTTAATAAGTCTAGCTTTTGAGGACAAATATTGGCTAGTTAATGTTTTTTTTTTTACTATTGCATATTTTTTTGCACTCAAGTGCGAAATGAATCATAACAAATAGAATGTTAATGATTTGAGTTTGAATGTTAGTTATTTACTTTTCTTCTTGACATACACAGATTTCTTCTTCTTTTTCTTGAAAGTATGAACTTTGAACATGTGTTCCTGCTAAAGGGAAAGCTAGGATGCACAAGTCATAAAACAAAACAAAAAAGTGATTAGGGAGTGGTAATGTCTAATGGGGATGTTATAATTGTGGGTGGTCACATTGCTTTGTTGGTGACAGTGGGGATTAGAAATTGGTATTCCTGTCTGGTCATGTTAGAAATTGGGATGTTATATTTGAATTTCATAATGTTTAATTTGTCCAACTTTACGTGGACAACTGCCTTGCACACTTGGATGAGATGATGGGCTTGAAGGCAATGCTCATGAAAGCCGATCTCTTTCATCTCGTTTCAGGCATGTGGAACACTCCGGCAGAGCGCTGCTTTTTGTGGATGGGTGGGTTCAAGCCCTCTGAAATCATTGAGTTTGCCACTAGCAGCAAGCTCCCATCAGTGCGTCCCTCGCAGAGCAGCAGTTCGTCCCTCACAGCAACAGCAGCAGTGATTCCCTCGCAGCAGCAGCAGTAGCAGTGCGTACCTTGCATCATCCGCAGATCGTCCCTTGCAGCAGCAACATTGCGTCTCTCGCAGCAGCAGCAGCATCAATCGCAGTTCGTCCCTGGCCCTGCCCATAGAATCAGACCAAGAGGGAAAACCTGAATCAACACAGGTTAGTCAACATTGCATCTCTCATATCATATCATATTGCATGAATCTATCATATTTTGTATAGATGACAAGCTTCCATTGGTCAAAAACCATTTTGCTAAACATATTGGATATTATTCTTTTGTATCCATGAATGTCAAAGAATAACAACTTAGCTTCCATATTGGATTTTTTTACTGAAAATTGTTTTGAACAGTTGATTTGTAGTGTTTTTGTGTTGCATTCCTTTGTATGGGATCACTAAATAGGTTTTGCGAGTGAAATTAGATCTGATGAGGCTCAGATAGTAGTTTTATAGGTCTTTTTGAGCTATTATTTAGAGGAACTGATGGAATTTGACATTATGAGCTGAAGTTCATTCAATGTTATTCAATGTTCAACCGTACGAAGGTATCAGTTAGAAATTTATGTATATGCCATACTTCATACTTGTTGAACAATTCAATTTATTCTTCTATTGTATAACTTTTTTTTTCCTCTAATGAATAGGTCATGAATCAACGGGCTCTGCTACTTTTACTTAGCAGTTTTCTCCTACTTTTGTATCTGCTAAGAGTGGATCTTGGAAGACAGGGAAAACGCTAGCTTTTATTTTATTTTTGTTCTTTTCTTCAATATACCTGAGAGTAAATAACTTAAATGAGACTGTCAGTGACACTACTTGTTTAGAATTTAGACGTTACGTACCTGCACTTGAGTGAAGTTTGTCTTTGCTGCATTGGCAGGCTTATCTCTTTTATCCATCGTCACTTCTCTTGTTAGTCAAAAACCACCTCTTCATACAAACCAACCATGGACCCTTTCATCCTGTTCATTAAGATGACTAAGCTTTGCTGCTATTATTTCCTTCCATATTTATAGGCACATAGCAACAATTATAAATGGCAGTGTTGCATCAAAGAATAGATACATGGAATTTCTATATGCTCACCAAAAGTTAACTTGTGTGTTTATTCTACAGGGGTCTTGTGTAAATGCTCCTATGATTGCAGTAGCGGACTACACCAAGGGTTCAGAAGGATATACATATAATTACTATGTAAGTTTAAAGTTTTTATTAATTTTTTTTTCCATTTAGAATAGGCTCTGGTTAAAGTTTTTACCAATCTAATCAAAATAGCTTTAAAGGAACAAAAGCATCATAGGAAGTTTGTTTCTGAAATTTTTTGAAGTCGCACAGTAACTCAGTTTATGTATTGTCCTTTTTGTTGTTGCAGGTTTGGTTTAGTGGTGAAATAGTGGGTGAAGGGATTGGTAGAACAAGAAAAGAAGCTCAATGTCAGGCTGTTGAGCATGCTCTTAGGAATTTGGCCAGTAAGAATAAAATTTGTTTGTCCATGCTGTTATGTATTTATTGACGTTCTGTATGTGTATAAATTTAACTCATACTTGTATTAATGCTTTTAGTGGTGCATATTTGTTTACCTGTGCCATTCTATCTATTTGCTTCACAAAGCTCTTTTCTGAACAGTCATCACTTGTCAAAATCCAAATTCTACATGAAGCCTAACATGCATCAATTAACACTAGCATGTCTATACTTGGATGTAGTGTCATAATGCTAACAGATGTAGCAATACTTTTTTTTAATGATTTCTATGTAAAAGCAAAGACTAATTTGTTTCAGTCAATTGACACGCGAAGGATAAGTGACATTGCTTGGTTCTTTTCTTGTCTGTTCTTATCTAACTTTGCTTGTTCTTCTCTAATCTAGTAACATGTCTAATGGTTAACCATGTCTGAGCTATAAAGGAAAGAGATTCTCATGTAAACATGGTTTCTCAATAATTTGTTTAGCAAAGAGATTCTCATGTAAATGCGGCTGTTTGATTGCCATCTATCTTCCCGGAATCAATGAAGGGTTATTCTTTGTTTGAAGTGACTTTCTTCCGCTGGATGTTTTATTTTACTCTATCAAGCTTCATTAAGGATTTTGATCAGTGTTTTTTGTTTTTAACCAGATAAATATCTATCTAATGCGTTGTCTGATTCAACTTCTGCGAATGGGACCTCAATTTGATTGTTATCATTGTTGTGGTGGATTTGTGAAAGTAGAAGTTACAAAAATTGATTTGTCTGGCATGATTTGTGTGAAGATGACTTGATACTTCCTGCTCATGTGAATGAATACGTTCTTGATACTTCCTGCTCATGTGAAGTTACAACTCTCTAGTTCTTGATACACTGTTGGTATTTCATTACCATTTTGATCCAATTTACACGCGGTGTATTGAATGTCAACATTCAAATTAGGTTCACTGAACTCTCACAGGTGAAGGATAGAACACATGAATGGAAGTACAACTTGACTTGGAATAAGTTGTTGCTTTCAGTTTATTTTCTGTGTGTTTCCCACGTAAGAGATTCAATGATTATAATTCTAGATTTGTAATCTTTGACAAAGGTACTTTTAAATATATAACAGCAAGTCTTGTATTTTCTATATGTTCTATTTGAATATTAATTTGCATTCAAAAATCCGCAGATCATAACTGCCAGGACAGTGGGTACTCTGGAGTGAAACAGAGCGCACTCTGGTTTGCGACCAGCAGCAAGCTCGCATCAGTGTGTCCCTCGCAGAGCAGCAGTTCATCCCTCGCAGCAGCAGCAGCAGTGCGTACCTCGCATCATCAGCAGATCGTCCCTTGCAGCAGCTACATTGCGTCTCTCGCAGCAGCAGCAGCAGCATTGTTCCACTTTCTTTGTATTTGAGATATTTAAGTTTGTGTGTATGTCATTGTATTTGAGATATTATTTGATAGATTTTGTGACTCAATGTAATACATTATCATATTAATTACATTACTTTGCCTCTATTCATGGAAATGTTTAAGTTTGGCACATTAAAATTTTTATTTTCTAGAAATCAAACTTATAAGATGTAATAAAAAGTCATTTGACAGCAAAAAATAAATAAAAAAAATTATAAAAAAAAAATTGCCACGGTTTTAAACCGTGACTAATTATTGCAACGGCTAAAAACCGTGGCTACCTTGCCACGGCTTATAACTGTGGCTAGTACTGGCCACGGCTTAAAACCGTTGCTAAAGCTATTGCAACAGCTTAAAATCGTGGCCAAACTTGCAACGGTTTTAAGTCGTGGCTACACCTGCCCACGGCTTAGAACCGTGGCTAAGATTTTGGCAACGGTTTATAACCGTGGCTAAATCATCAACCGTCCTCGAGATAAAACCGTTGCTAATATTTTAGCCACTGTTTTTAGCCGTTACTAGGGATTTAGCGACGCCTCTACAACCCACAGTTCCAAGCCGTGCCAATGGGTTACCCCCACGGTTTAAAACCGTTTTTAATGGGCATTTTTGGTGTAGTGTGGGGAGTCTTTATTGCTGCAAAATGACACTCATGGACTGCTGGTTGATCTCCTTTGATTCTCCAGATACCATTGTCGGTATGGTACTTTAAGCATTTGTGTATAGTGGTGGAGACTAAGCCCATTTTGTGTATTCAGGGTCTCCCGAGTAGCATGTTGTACGCAATAGGAACATCAACGACAAGGAAGTCTGTTAATAATACTCGTTGCTTTCATGGTTCTCCTGCTTCGACCGGTAGTTGAATCATCCACAGTGGACGACCCTGTTCCCCGCTAAAACACCCCATAGATTGATCGCTACGTGAAAGCATCTCATTGGTGAACCGCATCCTCTAGAAAGTTGTCAGGTACATGCACTACAAGAAATTGACAATTCAGCGGCTGTTATATAGTGACATTTTAGAAAAAAACTGCCACTAAATACTTTATCCAACGATGGTTGTTCAACCGTCGCAAAATAATATTATTTAGCGACAATCATAGTCACCAATGATTGTGATTTCATTTTTTGAGTTCATTTCGGTATCTTGATTTTAAGAAATATTTTGATGTGTAAAGAAAAACGTAAAAATTTTCAAGATACATAAAAAATATATAATGAATTTCGAGGTATATGAAAATGTGAAAAAAATAGATGCAAGTAAATAAATCTATTAAACATATTAAATGAAGCCTGGATACCAACAAATGAAAAAACATGAAATCAATATATAATTAGAAAATCGGAGTTTCAAAAATCAATATATAAGTATAAGAAATTATAATTAGAAAATCATCAGGAGGGTGGTTTTAAAATCAACAAATAATTATAAGAATTGATAATTCGAAAAAACCCCGAAATTTATGAAAAAACTCTGAAAATTTTCAAAATAATTTAGGAAAAAAAACCTCGAGAAAAATGTAATTTTTGGTAGTTGGGTTTTGTATTTTGACGGAAAAAATAAAATTTCTGAAAAAATTTCGAAATTAACAAAAAAATCTCGAAATTTTTCGAAAAGACCCTCGACAAATGTAACTTTTAATTTCGCCATTTTCCATTTCGTAATTTCAAAAAAAAATGAAATTTTCGTTGAAATTTTGCGAAATCACATTCCTTGATAGTTACTGGTGACGGTTTTAACCGTTGTTATAAATAAAAATCAAAATTTTACCCAACCTGTCCCTTAGAACACTATCCCTTATGATGATACACCAAAATGATCCATCTTCTACACCGTACACGTGTCATGATAATCTAAAAAAATAGTAGGTTTGAGCATCAGCCCAACACTGATCCGGCCCAAGCGGCTCCAGGCTCGCACAATGTAGTCTATCAGACGGATCCGAAACCATTACAGCCTGCTAAGCCCACGCATCCTCAATACCCGTAAGCCCTGCTAAGCAAATATCTCGAGGATCAATTTCGGACTGGCAAAATAGCAACACTTTGCTTCCAACTTGGAAGCAAATTCTAGAATATATGTCACACTGATGCGCTATTTTAGTAGCACACAAATTAATACCCTACTTTGTGATTGTAGGATCAATTGACAAGATAAAGGGCTTGTCAATTAACACTAATAATAACTAAAATACAACTAACAACCTAATTAATTAAATAAAAGGTGATTGGATTTTCTAAATTAAACTATGAAAATAACTACAAAAATTACTATAAAGATAATAAAACTAAAGGGATGGCAAATATGAGAAATTAACTAAGGTTTTATCTCCACACACCAAACATATGTTTATAAATCAATCTTCAATAATCACTTCCTAACTCGTGAGAGACAATGCTCAAGACTTACTGTGATCGCACTGCATTAATCTTATTATTTTCCCAAGTTCGTTGAATTAAACTAAGCGTCGCTTTCAAACTATTCTTATCATGCTATCTAAACAGGAATCACAAGTTAAATAACAATCTAAGATCATTAAGTTTTGTGGAAAATATGAACACTGACTAGGTAATTACAAGTATGATCAACATCTTGTTCTTGTCTAGGTTTTTACTTAACCTTACAAACGTTCCTTGGTATTTACTACTTGTGAATACAGGATTATAACAATTAGGTGAAACTCTCCTATACTCTAGCCCCAGATCCTAGCATGCTTACCAAGTTTCCTACCTTAACAAACATACAAAGAAAAGTTCTCTATAAAACAGTTAAGCAAAACACAATCGCTAATAGCAAGGAAGATTAAATTCAATTAATTTATAAAGCACATGTTCAGGGCTTCGAATCCACCCCTAACTAAAAGAAGTTTAGCTAGACATATTAATCATGTTCGAATAGCAATACATAATTAAATATCAAGCTAAAAATAAAAGAAAGAGTTAAGAGATGAAACAAAACCCTGTAGCCTGATCCGTTGTGGTAGAAAGAGGAGTGTTGGGTTGCAAATAGCATGATCTCTTCTTTCTCCTTCCCCACTTCGCGATCTGCTCGTTCGGATTTGCTTACTTCTCCGCTTCTTCAGTCTCTGCTTCAGTGAGAAGGGGATGTGAGTGAATGGGATGGCGATGAAGGTGAGAGAGAGGGAGATCATGCGGGTGGTGATGATCAGGGAGGAGGTCGACTGCTTGAGTGAAGAGAGGACGACGAAGGGCTGTCGCGAGGAGGAGGAGGGATCTGCGAGAATGGGGTTTGATTGGGTTTAGGGTTTGTTGTGGAGGTCGTGAATGGAAGGGTTATTGTTGGAATAGGCAATGGAAGTTGTGGATGGATGGTATGGATGGGTAAGCGATGGAAGCCGTAGATGGATGATTTCTCAAAGACAGGTATCGTCCCCTTTTTATTCTTGTTTTCTTCTTTCTGTGGTTTCCTTGTTGGTGTGGGTTCCTTGTTTTCTTGTTTGTGTGATTTCTTTGCTTGTGCGATTTCCTTGTGCAATTAGTATTTCTAAATTGCCAATTAGCTTCTATTTTAAAATATTGTAATTGAAAACCTACACAAACATGAAAATAGCAATTAGAACCATAATTAACAAGTAATAGCTAAAAAATATATATAAATATGGTATTAAAAATAGCCTAATTATGCCCCTATCAAATTTCCCGACACTTATCTTTTGCTAGTCCTCGAGCAAATCCAAGAAACTAAATAAAATACTCAATCTATAATTTCCAATATTTGTCTCAGAGATTTTCAATAGATCATGACATGTTAAGATTCTTTGTAAACACGAGATTAAATCCACATTATTCAAAAATTAATACATGTGCATAGCAATGATATAAAAATTCACAATTAAATCAATCTAAGTTAACAGCTAGCCCCGCGACCAAAATGTCCTTCAATCTTGCCCATGAAGGAAGAACAACTTATCCCAGACGGCAAAGCTCCTGTAATCCCCCAAGGCAGACCCGACCTTAGCAATCCTCTAAAGAGCAGGGCTATCCAGATAGGTTTCCGCTTGAGCAAAAAACTGGCGGAACAACTCTCAAGGCAACTATAGCGGAACCAGGATGTTTTCGTCTGGACCATGCAAGACATGGTGGGAATCGACCCATCAATAATCACCCATTTCCTAGAGGTGAACCCACGAGGAAAACCATATGACAAAAGAAGAGACCCTTGGTGCCCAAGAGAAACGCGATCATAAATGAGGAGGTGCAGCGGTTCCTCAATCCAGACATGATCAAGGAAGCACGATACCCAGATCGGCTGTCAAACACCGTTTTAGTAAAAAGGAAAAATGAGAAATGGAGAGTGTGTGTATACTACATGGACCTAAAAAAAGCCTGCCCTAAGGATAGCTTCCCGCTCATCCGCATTGATCAGATCGTGAACGCCACATCCAAGCACAGTCTACGAAGCTTCATGGATGCCTACTCAAGCTACAATCAAATATTAATGCACCACTAGATCAAGAGAAGACATTTTTCATAACTGAGAGATGAATATACTATTACAGGGTGATGTCGTTCGGCCTGATGAATGCAGGTGCTACATATCAACGACTAGTAAATCAAATGTTTAAAGAACAAATCGGTAGGAATATGGAGGTCTACATCAATGATATGCTGGTCAAGAGCCTCCGCGGCCCCGACCACATAGGAGACCTTACCGAAGCATTCAACCAGCTTAGAAAATACCAGCTAAAACTCAACCCACAAAAGTGTAAGTTCGGAGTTGAGTTTGGAAAATTCCTAGGCTATATAGTGAACAAGAGGTGAATCGAAGCTGATCCAAAATAGCTTCAAGCCTTTCTCGACATAAAAGCACCCACCAACATCAGAGACGTTCATAGCCTAACTGGGAGGGTGGCAATACTCAACAGGTTTATATCTATATCATCTGACAAATGCCTTCATTTCTTTAAAATACCAAGAAAAAAAAAGAATTCTCATGGGTTGAAGAGTGCGAGCAAGCCTTTTAGAGCCCGAATGCATACATGGAGAGCCCAAAGCTACTCTCAAAATTGGCGACAGGAAGATACTCTACTTATACTTGTATGTTTCCAAGCACGTTGTCTGCTCAGCCCTTGTACGAGATGACCGTGGATTTCAAATACTAGTGTACTACGCCAACAAAACCTTTGTGGAAATAGAGACACACTACTCGGACCTGGACATACTCACTTCCTTTATAAGTTCGAAGATGTCTCATACTAGGATTGAGTCGGCTCCCAAATGATCTGTTCCGGTGAGGGAGGAGCGTGAACCTAGTCAGCTTGCCAGGGCATAGGCTGAAGTATCTGGCTGGGAGAGGGACTATTTGCGATTAGCAAGGGTTGAAGTCGAGTCGAATCTGAGTATCGAGCAAGCTGAAGCCTTGACCGAGAAGCTGATGTTGGCTATTGTGGCGGCTTCTACTGGTGCTGACCACTCCAAGACCGTTTTGTTGGAGGTTTCTAAAAAAGACTTTCCTGAAGTACCAAAGTCCAATCGCTCCACTGAAAGATCATCCAACAGTGGCCATGATAAAGTGAGCAATCTTTTTTTGTAGTTCACATTGTTCCCCATCTCATTCCATATCTTCCTTTGGGTTTTGCTTAGCCGTCTCGCAATAAATGGTCGGTTGTTGGTGACAAAGGGAAGATGTGGAGGAAGACCTGGGTGTGGTGGCGACTACAAAGGGTTGTGCCTGCGTAATTTCGTGTCCGAGAGAACTCCATCCAGATGCGCGGATAAGTTTGTTTGCTCCCGACATAGTGAAGATGAACAATCAGGCTTGGCACCAGGAAGTTGATGTTGACTATGCTTCAAGGAAGCATATAAGCAGGTGCCACAGCTGGCTAATGGACCACGCTTTGAAGCCTAACGAGGATACACTAGAGGGGCGTATGGATATGGGTTTGAAGTACCTTATGATGGGGATGTCTCATTTGAGCCAAGTGGTCGTTGCTGGGATGGAAGTTGAGGTAGCTCATGAGAGGATATACACCTTGGAGCGTGTCTTCTCGAATATGTAAAAGTTGTAGTCTAATGCGCTATTTGAAATTGAGTTGTTGAGGAAGCAAATCGAGGAGAGGAGGCTGGAATAGGCAACCATTGTTGTTGAGACTCAAAGGGTTCGTCTGAAAGCCCTTGAGTCTGATTTGGCAGAGGCGGTGTTTGCAAGGGACAAATTCAAGAGAGAGTTGGATCTGGTCAGCCCTGATCTAGGGGTTGCGCTGGAAGCTGCGGCTAAGACAAGTTCTGAGTTGCGATATTTTGCTGAGGAGAGAGCAATGAAGAAAAATAACTGGGCTGCCAAGACACAACAGTTAGAGGCTGACGTGGATGTCAATGATTGAGTAGCGAGGAAGGCTGGAAGGCAGCTTCAACTTAAGCAACATGATCTCAGTGTTGTTAAGAGTAGTCTAGCTACGGAGCGATCTCAGGTTGATGCACTGACAGGCGAGCTAGAGCTATTGGAGCACGAGCTTGCTGAAGAGAAGGTGCGTGAGGAAGAGCTTATCAAGGTGCAGGGCAAGTGTGAATTCCACTGGGTCGTGCATGGGAGATTAGAGTTGCTGGAACTGATGAAGAAAGAACATTCGGAGTGGGACCTCGCATATTATAAGAAAATGTTATACGCAAACTTAGTAGTGGTTTTTGCATCGTCAGAAGAAGAAGGGGATCCAAATGATGCTCAGGCTGAGGCGCGTGCGGATGCAACTCCTGCTCCTTCATTTACTAAGCTTAGTTCTCATGTTTTTGTACATCCTCTTGATGAGGATTAGACTTTGTGCACTTGTACTTTTTTATTCCAACTGTTAATGAAAACTTTATGCCCATAATGTGTTCGGTCTCCCTGTCTCGCGCTTTCCATTTTGTTTTATTGTTTTCCTTTTATAAGGTCAGGTTGAGTCAGCAAGAAGCCAAATGGTCTGTCTGCTGTTGAGAGTTTGATCATTTATGTCATGCATGATTCTGACTTGGTATTCTATGAGGTCTCAGAGTCACTATTGCTCAATTACACCCAATAGTGGGTGTTCCTCAAATGGTTTAGCAGTGGGCTACGTTTCCTAGTCTATAGCTCTTCCTTAAAACAAGCCCATAAGGACTTAATTTGCGTATCTAACTGTCAGTTTTGATTGTTGTCATGAGTCAACTGCGGTAATCGAGCACATGCGTTGTCTCAGAACTAGAACGCTTGTCCCGAGTCAGGTTTTGTGAGCTCGAGTTGACATTCCATGTAGCATTCGCTATGCATATCAACGAGTTGATTTTTAGGTTTGCGTGAGTGGCTACTGCTAATAATGGAATGCTAGCCTGTGTGAGCATGAAGACTCCGCCTGAGCTGTGATTTATTTCGGCAACCACTGTATTGAAAGGGATCAGTGGTTAGATGGCAAGTAATTAACATCAGTCGGGGCTGACTGAGTTCCCACCTTCCGAACCATCTATACTTGTACAGAGCGGATTATAGGTTTGGGATGTGAGAATTTGGCGATCATGGTCTGTTGAAGAGCGGTGATCTCGTGGAGAGCTGTCAACATCAATTCGGGACTGACTAGGCTCCCATTTTCCAAATCATCTACACCCGCGCGAAGCAGGCTACAAGTTTGGGCCGAGGGATTTGGTGACCATGGTTTGTCGAAGAGCAGTGGTCCTGTGGCAAGCCGTTGGAATTAGTTCGTGATTGACTAGGCTCCCACCTTCCAAATCATCTATACTCATGCGCATCAAGCTACAAATTTGGGGATTTTTGAGACCATGGCCTATAGAAGAGTTGTGGTCTCATGGCAAGCCATCGGAATCAGTTTAGGACTGACTAGGCTTCTACCTTCCAAACCATCTACTCCCTCGCAGTGGGGGCTACAGATCTGGGCTTTGATTAGAAGCTGTTGTCGCTAGTTGTCACATGCTAGGCTTACCTGATCGGGTTCAGCGACCGTTGTCCCCGAAGGGGGCAATGGTCCTTGGCGAGTCATTGTCACCAAGCGTAATAGCGCTGATTAGACTCTCACTTCCTAAACCATCGACATCCGCACTGGGCGGACTAGGCGTCAGGATGAACCGAAAGCAATAATCATCAGCCAAAACTGACTAAGCTTGCCCGATTAGGGTGGGGCTCCGCCTGTAATGGGCATTCGAGCCTACGTTCGCGAGCATAATGGATCATGCAGACAAGTTTTGAAGATACGTACGGAAGTACCTTAAATCAGCTGGTGACATGCAAGTGTCATCCATGTGTCAAAAATGACTAAGGTTTATAATGTTTGTGTCAGACACATGGTAGAATATTGCTTGAATAGTGGGCTGAGCCCATGGGCTTGTAAGGTGAGAGCTAGGGTTTTTCATATGATCAAGACGCTACGTGTACAACATAGACTGCATGGTAACACGCATACGGTGTAGATCATGAGATGGTTGAGTATTGGTTACTCTGCCAAACTAATGGGGTTGTGTGTAGCCTCGTTAATTGGACGAATAAGGCCCCGTGCAGTGTCCTTGGGAACAATCGTCTCCTCGTTTCCCATATGGTATTCAATACTGACAGTTAATGCTGAAGCCCCCGTTTGGTGAACCACTATGTCTATATAATGGTGTTTCTTCATTGTTGTAGGCATCATCTTCTGCAGATTGCACCTTCTGGAATGCTTTTACTTGAAGAACATGTTTTAGGTTTTCGAAAGGCTGAAGGGAGATCTCCAATGTTGGAGTCTTTGAATGTTATGACATTTGCGCCGATGAGACATGATAAGACTTGCTGTTATGCGTGGTCACCTATTTTGGGTGAGCACCCATTTGATTCATTGAGACCTTGTAATTTTTTTCGTATTGTGAATAAGAGTTACAGACTCCCTCCCAAGGGACGAGTCTATCATTTATTCGCCAACACTTCGGTGTTACCTTGTGCTTCTCTGTTTGTCGCGAGACGCTCCCTGTGGCTAGCTTAGGGTTGATCGAAGTGTTGGCAGACACGTCGTTCCTTCCGAGGGTGATATCTCTGAGTCACCCCAAGTATCGCACATGGGAAAAGTGTCATCGCTTGGTAGCATTATGAGACCTTAATTTCCTTATTGCTTGTGGCAATCTTTGTCTGTCCTCTTGTACGTCCTTAGGGAGGCCGGATGTCGTGTTGGAGATGTCTACAGTTTGTCGCAAATTCTACATTCAAGTCATTTTTTCCAGGTCATTTGGCGGATAAATTAATGATTAGCTGAGCTTGTCCTTTCAGCCCCTTTTTGCACATTTGTCCTTGATCTTGGGATATCTTCTTCGGAGCTGGGTTGAGTCTACTTTGGGGTACCTATGTTGTCTTCTTTCTAAGTCATACCGTTTAAGCGATTCTTTGTTGTATGTTGCATCGGATTCAAATGCTTGTAGTTCATAGTCTTTTGTATCCACATCAGGTCAATCATTGTTACATTTTTCCAATAATCAATAGGGTGTGTTTGCGTAATTATTTTTTTCTCAAATGATTCCAAATCACATAAGCTTCTAAGAACTACAACTCTACATTGACTATGGAAAGAAAAATAAACAACTAAAATAGACTAACTATTGGCTAAAAGAGGTCCATCCGGCTCTAAAGTGAATTCGCATGGCCCTTCCTGGATCATTGGTACCTTCAGCAAACTACCATGCTTCGCTGATGTTGTTAAGGTTACTGAAGAGTAAACCTTGCATGGGAGTTTTTTTTCGCGCCGACTGATTGTTGGGGGTTGTACTCCAGTCTGCATTTACCTCGCCGCTTTGCTGGGTTGAAGAGCGGATTACTCCTGTACTACTTGAATGTCCCCATTTTTTAGTTGAGCCATCGCTATTGGGACCTCGTCTCCATGTAAGTGGAGTGACTCATCCACAGTCATTGGGTTTGGTTTCAGTTCAGATTGCGCCAGTTGGATCTGGGAACATTCTATCTATTTCGGTGCAGCATAATGGCAGCCTCATATCGTTGGTTGATCCCCACTGGTGAAGAGTGAAGACTATTATTTCTTTCTGAGGATCTGTGGTTATCCCAGGATAAGGTTGTAGGTAGATGGTGCATCTACTACCATGAAGTCCAAGAACATGACTTTCCTCAGTTGTGGCTCTCCTGCCACTACTGCTAACCTTATCTTTTCAATTGGGAAGCAATCATGTCCACTGAATCCAATCAGCGGGTAATCTGAGGATGTTAGGCTCTCATTCTTCAAGTCCATACTACGGAAAGCGTTGTAGAACATGACGTTGAGGGAGCTTCCCGTCCACTAAGGCCCTCTTCACCTCCCACCTTTCAAAGGAACATTTATATGACGAGAGTGTCATTGTACGGTGTGTGGATGCCTTCGAGGTCCTTTTCTATAAACGTTAAGGTGGGGATGGGGCTTTGCACCCTTGAGTAGTATACGCATCTGTCTTCATTTGTGAGCTGTGTCCGCATCTCCAATAGAGTCTGTTTGCGGCATCTGTTTGAATTGTCTTCATCCAATCTGACTCCATGAAGAACACAGATTATGCTTGGAGTCTCCTTCTCAATCTCCTTGACTGTCTCTCCTCTGTCTTTGGGTCATTCTGGTCGCTTTTAAGAACCCAGGAATTCCTTTAGCTTACCTCTGCAGATCCAGTACTCGATCTCGTACCTTAGACTCTTGCATTCGTTGGTGTAATGGCCACCCTCCTTGTGGTACGAGAAGTATTTGTTGCTGTCACGTTTGGAGGGATCTTCGCGATGCTTCGAGGGCCACTTTAGATCTTCCCAATTTTTCATGGAATTCAGGATGTTTGATAGGCTAGAATTGAGGGGTGTCATGGATCTGGATCCTAGGTAGTTGGAAGCTTTCTCTAGCTTGGTCTGGCCAATGTCTAACCTGTTGTCGTTTTTCTTTTGCTTGCTCTTTTCTTCATCCTCTCGCCTTCTTCCTTCCTTCCTGTCCTTAGGAACGGATGACTTCTTTTCAACTTTTGTTTCCTTCTTCACAATTCTCATCTCTTCTAGGGTGATGTACCTTTTGGTCCCCTTCAAGAGTTTTGTCATATCCAAAAGGGGTTCCAAGGTGAGGAAGTAATAAAGCTTGCCCTTTTTTAGGCCGGCGGTAAAAGTCTTCTCAACTATTCGTTAATGCAACTGTCAATAAGTGTCAACTGGTCATTGAAGTGCATGACATACTCTCTGAGTGTCTCATTGGATCTCTGCTTCAAATAGGGTATGTAGAGTGGGCCTTTCTGGATACGCTGACTTTCGACAAAGCGCATCACGAATTGCTTGGCAACTGTCTTGAACGAGTCGATCAACTTTGGCGGGAGGCTGTGGAACCATGTTAGTGTTGTCTTCTTTAGGTTGGTGGAGAAAGTTTTGCACATCTCCGACTCGGGTCCTTCTTTTAGTGCCATTATGTGCTGTTAATGGCATAGGTGATCGAATGGGTCGGTGGTCCCGTCATAAAAGTTGAGCTTTGGAAACGTGAACTTCTTTAAAAAAAACCTCGTTCATGTTACAATCCACGAATGGTGGAATAGAGAGGCAATATAGCACGTCTAGGTCATGTGCCCCTCTGTGGAGAGGGTTTTGTGGGGTGAGCCTGTCTGTTTTGAAAGTCGGTTCCACATTAGTTGTGTTGCCTCCTCTACCAATGAGAACTAGCAGGGGCTTAACTCTCATGTGCTTGCTCTTTGTTGTCTTCCTATGATGGGGGCATGTGTTGTTTTTGATCTCCATTAGTAGGTGGAGGGTTTTGTTGTATTAGAGCCTCCACTACTGTAACGACCCGGTCCACATGACACCATATTGTCCGCTTTGGGCTACCAACCGGCCCGCACGGCTTTAAAACGCGTGTTGTCATGTAGAGCGACCTCGCACACTTAAAGCACATAACCATCCCGCACCCAGGCGATGTGGGACTATGATCCCCCTTGGTAGCTAGCCCAACACCTCTTGGGATCCACGGGCCTGTTGGGCCTATTGGGCTCCAACCCTCACCCTCACCCTCCCCCTCAGGTCCGCCCATACAAGGGTCTCACAATCCACCCCCCTTAAGGCCCAACGTCCTCGTTGGCCACACAGGCACAACGTCCACGTTGCCCGAGGGCCCACCTCCACGTGGCACACTTCCGGCTGGGTCAGGCTCTGATACCAACTGTAACGACCCGGTCCACATGACACCATATTGTCCGCTTTGGGCTACCAACCGGTCTGCACGGCTTTAAAACGCGTGTTGTCATGTAGAGCGACCTCGCACACTTAAAGCACATAACCATCCCGCACCCAGGCGATGTGGGACTATGATCCCCTTGGTAGCTAGCCCAACCCCTCTTGGGATCCACGGGCCTGTTGGGCCTATTGGGTTCCAACCCTCACCCTCACCCTCCCCCTCAGGTCCGCCCACACAAGGGTCTCACAACTACTTTGGCGATTTGCTATATTTGAAATAACAGCAAAACTATCCAGGGGTAAGTTGTTGTTGTTGTTGCTGGCACAGGGGTGTGAGCCTACAGCATGTGTGTCACCGGCACCGCTAAGAGTAGCGATATAGCGCCAATCCGAATGTTTGATGTGTCCCCTTGTTCCCCGTTGTTGCACGATCTGGTGGTCATCATCTTCTCGTATTCTAAAGAGAGATGATGCTAGTGAAAGGTTTGGAACTTTGTCGTCCCCACGAACAGCGCCTAACTAATGTAGTCAATTTTTGCTCTCTGCTTTGACCTTGACCTGCAAACTTGCTAACCTGCACAAGGAACACACGTGAGCCACAGATGATCGGTGTGGTGGCCGATGACACTCCGATGCTAAAGTCGGACAGGGATCTAAAAAGGCGTAATGTTGTAAACAGAGAATTTGTAGTGTACCTTAGCTTAGCAACCTTATGTATTATTTATAGTGCTGGAGTCCTGGTTCAACCAGGCCATCGATGGCGTAGTTTAAGGAAGACGATCTTCGTGGAGATCCTTATCTAATTAAGAGTTGTACTGCGAAGGGAAGTTTCCTTGTTAGCCTTGTGCTCCTAGATACATGAGAGATAGTTCTCAATTCGAGAGTGGTCCACAGATAGAAGTCTCCATATGTGACATATACTTTAATATTTTCTTCCTATTTGGAAGAAAAATGATGATGTCTTGCATGTTCGAAGTTGATCCTTGAGATACTTTCCTTAGCAAGACTTACAGGTATTTAGGATAGCTATGAGACGCGTGGGCTCAGCAGGCTATAATGGTTTCAGGTCCGATTGGCAGATTGCATTGTGCGGGCTTGGAGACACTTGGGCCGGATCAGTGTCGGGCTGACACTTGGGGCTACTATTTCTCGAATCATCATGACACGTGTAATATGAACTGCAAAACAAATGTTAGATTATCAAATACCACATTTTTGGTGGCCGAATGCACTCTGATGCTTAAGCCAGTAACGCAGTTGGAGATGGAGATAAATCTGGACATAACTCAGTTAAAGTTACATACCTTTGTCGAATGTTCCATTTACCTTATATGATGGTCGTTGTTAATTTTGTGCATGACTTAAGCATGTGAGGAGCAACGAGAGGAGACGTTCCTCGTAGCAGTCTCATTTACGAAGATACGTCATCGGAGGCGTAACTCCCTCCATGACTCTTTTTTTCTATAACGTTAATCTTCTTTAAGGGAGAATTTTATCGGGCCTGGATTTGGGCCTTTAACCATGATTTATTCTTATGGTCCCTGTTTGGGCATTTATGATTAAATTCGCCCTTTTTGGGCTTTATGAATTGGTCTAGTTTTGGATGCCTGATCCTTGTGATGGATGATTACTACCATGTGTTTGGTCATGATAATGGTCATATTTGATCTATCATTAGCTATTCCCTCTTTAGTTACTGGGTATGCTGAGGTGGCAGCTAACTTGGCGATGGTTGGACTTTGTCATTGCATCGCATTTAATACCATCAACGATTCGGTGGGTTGGTGTTTCAATCTCCCATTTGTCCGTATGATTTTGCAAGTATTTTGAGATTTCATATAAACATCATATCTCCCACGTCATTCTATGAGCAGTCTCTTCATTGCTCAGATCTTTGAAAGGATGCGTGATTAATTTGTTTATCTCTTTATGCTATCTTTGATATTAAGGCTTATTTTTCTCTCTTCTTCATTTTCCTTGCTCTTTTAATCATTCACGATATATGCTGGCGATATACTAAATGGTGAGGCGCTTGCTGCATGTGAGGCTTACTTCTTGCCTAAGAAGGCTTATCAGTCGATGTTGGACAATGCTCGTTCCGACTAATCTCTGTCGTCTGATCTCGAGATAGTTCTGCCTAGGCAGAATGATAGTCACTATCATCCAAGAGCTGAGTATATTGCACTACACTTGCATACTCCAGTCTGGCATTCGATTCCCAGTTCCAGAGATATTTTGGAAATATTTAGATTTTTTTGGCATTCCTCCTGCTCAAACGGATCCTAATGGTTGGAGGGTATGGTTTCTACTTACGCGAGAGTCATTCCTACAGGTATTCCCTTGACTGTTAGAGTTTTCTACTCAATTGTTGGTCTGGTGGTGACGAAGAACATTTGCTTCATCCGTTCTCTTGTCTGTTTCGGGAAGCTCAACAATGACATCAGTAACTTGTCAAAGTTTTGGTTTTATGCTCCTGTAAACTCTAGCTATTTCAATTTTCGAGATCGTTGGATTGTGCGGTCATTCCGAGTTCCTAACCAACAGAGGGATCTGCAGTTAACTGTGGAAGAACAGATAATCAGTGACCATTTCTTGAAGCTTCCTATGGTTGTTGTGGAGGCATTCCTCTCTGAACAAATTGTTGAACGTAGTGGCTTATACACTATGAATGAAGCGAAATGAGCATTGCTTATTGAATCCTGAGCTGAGGAGATCGTTGCCCGCACTGCTCCTGTTGGTGTTAGTGATGCTAGCATTATGGGAAAGTGAGCTCGGGCAGGGATGTTGCGGATCTCAATGCTCCTGTTAGCATGGGTGTTGTTGCCCTACTCCCAAGAAGAGGAAGCTTCCGAGGCTTGCTAGTCCAACGAAGCAGTTGTAGAAAAGCCCTAGCCGTGTTCTCAAGAAGAAACGACTTTGTTGTTCCACTCGTGGCACTACTCGGATTGCTCCTCGTCCAAATGTGTCTCATAAAGAAGGCAAGAAGGAGGATCGCTTATCTCTCGAGGAGGTTGAGGAAATGAATTTGGCGATTGAGAGGAACAAGAAAGAAAAAACCAGTCCGTTGGATGATAATGAGAAATGGCTGTTTTCGGTTACGACGTGCTCGACTCTCTGGAGTGGTCTAATGAGGACCTTCAAGTTATTGACAACAAAATGCTCCAACTTGTGATTGAGCAGTCTAAGGAGGTTGTTGATCGTAGTAAGAGCTCCGAGGTTTTTCCTCCTCGATATTTTTCCATTCCTATTAATAATGCAACGAAGTTCTTAGTTTCTTTCCTGCCCTTCTGGATTCTTATGTCCCTGCTGCTACTGCTACTTGTTCTACTCCCGTCACGACCACTTCGCATCGAGAAGGCAAGAGTGGTTTTTCTGTCATTACCACTATTTCACCTGCTCTTCCATCCATTAGGGGTGGTTCGTTTATGCTACCTGATCCCTGCGTCCTTCATTCATGGATTAGTTGGAAGGAGCTCAGCTCAAAAGATATTTGCATTAACTTGGATGGGAAGTTTTGTTGGTTTATTCAGCTTGATGTGCAAGATTGTGTGCATAGGTTGATCAATGAATGGTATAGGCGGGCGCTGGAAAAGCTTTCGATGCCTGTGCTAGAACCTAGTAGTCATTTTGACTATGGCCTTAAGCGAATAATGGATGGGATGAATCATCTTACTTATGCTGGGGTGATGGGGTCAAACTACCACTGGTTGTGGCCAAGTTTCTACTCTTGAAAGGAAGAAGGCAACATTGGTATTTGTGTTTTCTCATGTCCTTCATCAGTTTGTTATGTTGAAAGTACAGTGCAGAAGCAGGAGAAAACAATTGGGGTTGCTCGGGTTTCTCTCAGGGAAGTGGAAGTTGCACGAGATAGGTTGTTGTGGAGGTTGAGTCCTCGATGGCCAATTTGAATGAGGTTCATGCACGGCTGGCCGACATGGAGAAGGAATTGTTCGTTGAGAAGGCTGGTCACCATGAGGCCATGCGATCAGGTATTGAGCAATTCGTCAATTGTCAGATCATTGAGGAGCGGGTGGAGCAGTTAATAGTTGCGCTTAACGAAGTTAAAACGGATAATTCCGCTATGTTTGCCACCAATAAGGGACAACTTATTTCAACTAAGAATGAGCTTGCTACTATAAAAGACAAGCTGATGATTGTGGAGGATTGGAAGAGAATTGTTGATGGACGAGTCAAGCTTCTCAACTATATCAAGGGCTTGCGTTGATTTGTCCAAGTATTGTTTTTTGGCTAGTCAAGTCTTCGAGGATGAAGATGGTGAGGAAGGTATTCCGGATCCTTCGAGTGATTTGGTGGATGAAGAACCGCCATTCCCCCTCCTTTCAGTCTCGCTTCATCATTTATTTTGGATGTCGAAGAGAGAGCTCCATCTCTTCCTGTTGCTAACGCAGTTGCATCCTTCCATCGAATGTTCCTGCTGGCGATGTTGTGCTCACATCTACTGTTTCTTCCACTATTTTATCTTCTTCCCTATATGTAACAAAATAACTTTATCAATGAAAACGAATTTTCTTTTTTACATTCTTGCATTGCCTTTTGTTGATTCTATTGCTTTCTAACTTGTACGTTCCTTCTTTGTAGTCCTAATTTGTATTGGATCCATCGTGTTGACTCATCGTAAATTTACATCAACCTTGTTACTTATACTTTATGCTTTTTTGTAATTCTATTTTCACGTTCATTTGTTGACCATATGAAGTTTTTCTTTATTTAGTCTTGTCGATTGAAAAGTTCTTCTCATTCAGATCTCCGCGTATCCATTTCATGGTCAGGTGTAGGGGTGGGCATCCCATCCCGCGATCTCGATCCCGGCCCGTCCCGTCCCGATCTAGAATGGGATGGGATGAAGATTTTCAATCCCGCCAATCCCGTCCCGTCCCGAGCTAATTTTTAATATTTATTATTAATATTTTTATTTATTTATTTTTATTCATATAAACTTACAGATGACTGACAAAAACTCATGGTGTTTGCAATGGTAACAAAAATGTTACTTCAAGAAATAAATATTTATTAAGCAAGAGAAAGATAACAGACTGTTGCTTGGATTCCCAATAAAAGTGGATCCAATTATTTAACTTCCAAATATTGATAATACCCAGGTGAAGATGAAAAATAATAATTACTTGAGTAATACATATTCAAAGGGAACATTCAGGGGTGGAGCCAAGAATTTGAAATGCCCCAGGCTGTAAAAATAATTTTTTTTAATCACGATATATATATTGATGGTAAACCATTATGAATATGTTATAGCATCACCAATAGGTCTATATTTCTTCCCTAACAAAAGATGAAATGTCATTTTGTCAAAGAACCATGAATTTTGTTTCCTACAGTAATGAATTTGTAAAATTAGTTTGGAGGCCATCACAACGACACAATACTCTTAGTGGGTTCCATTTATCATGTCATTTTTTAAAAGTCAGCCCACTCGACTTCATTGTTAGGGGATTTAGTGGCTACCATTATATTTGCATGGCACATCTATATCTAATTATAAGAAAGTTATTTTTCACCCTCTTATATTATGATAATCTTCGCAGCAGTCACAAGCAGCAGGCTGATCCCGTCTCGTCCCGAACCCGTTTGGGATGGGGTTTTTCCCATCCCGTCCTGTCCCGATCCCGTATGAACGAGATGGGATAGGGATGGGTATATCTCGTCCCATCCCGTCCCGTGCCCACCCCTAGTCAGGTGCGTTGGTTGCGCCAAGAGGCTCATTGAGTAGGTATTGGCTTGTATGCCAAGGTATTTCATGTCCCGACGTATTAATTGGATTGGAGGATTTTACTAGTGCGTTGACTCGTACCTCTTTAGTAGTTTTACTTTGTTGTATTAGGAGTAAGTCGTCTTGCGTGTCGCCAGCTTTTACTTCTTGGTCTGACACTTTAATTGATCAGAATTTGGCTTATGTGTCTTGCACTTCGTAGTCCGATATGTTTGTCGATTTGAAGGCCCTTATGAATATGTCTTGACTTATACGTCCAGACTTTTATTTATTGATCCGATATATAAATCGGATTAGGTTCACTTGTTCATCTCAACTTTTACTTTGTTGGTCTGATGTATTAGTCGACTCGAAGCTTTTACGAGTAAGTTGACTTGTTCATCCCAACTTTTACTTCGTTGGTCGGATGTATTAGTTGACCCAAAGTTTTTACGAGTAAGTTGACTAGTTCTTCCAAAATTTTACTTCGTTGGTCTGACGTATTGGTTGACCCAAAGTTTTTTTTTGAGTAAGTTGACATGTTCGTCCCAACTTATACTTTGTTGGTCTGACGTATTAGTCGACCTAAAGTTTATTACGAGTAAGTTGACTTTTTTATCCCAACTTTTACTTCGTGGTTGATCAGACCATAAGTTTTTCGTTTGTGTTTGACTTATTCGTCCCAACCTTTTGCTTATGGCTTGGCATGCTGACTACTTTGCATTGCTTGGCTTTAATGCCTTAGTTTACTGCTTGGACGTAAGATGGAGGATTTGAACCTGGAGTTTCATTGATAATCCCATTTCGGGTGCTTAACAATCTATAGTTGTAGTAGTCATTCTCTTCCCATAAAATTTCGTTGTGTTGAAGAGTCCATTTGCATTGCCTATCTCTAACTGCTGTTGATTTATGCCATTTCTTATGATGATAGGGAGTTGATTCTTGTGCGCCGTTGTCATCAAAGGGTATTTGTTTGTGATTGTCAAATTTGGTTTTGTATTGCCCTGGAATATGCTTTGTTGTTGTTTTGCCTTGATTGAGGTTAATTTGTTTATTGTAATTACTTCTTCCTTTATGATTCTTCTGTAGTTTTGATAGTCGTTCATTACGTATATCGTTGTCGCGAGGTAGCTAATAAACTCGGAATGCTTATTGCTCAAGTCCCTGGGTGTGTGCTCTTTATAGGTGATTTCGATGAGTAGAGAAGAATCCAACACAAAATTGTCCAATCATGCTCACATCAGCGTCTGCTGCCAAGGTTATCATGCATTTCTACAATAAGTTTTATTTGTTGAATCAAGTTTTTTTGCTTCAGTTTCGTTGTCGGTTATAGAGGAGGTGTTGTTGGCCTTGTCGTGGATATTATGGATCAATCTTGCATTTGACAGCAAGGCATTCAGATTACTTTAGTTGGTTGGACTGTCGATTTCTCCCTGTTTCCCGTTGTGAGTTGTCGTAGTGGTTTTCTGGTCTCGCTTGATGGTGTTGGCGCTCCTACTTTGATATAGACTAGCTCAAGTAGCCAGTGTTACTGGTTGTTTTTTCGATCAGTTAGGTCGTTTATTTCCTCCAGCAACGCAATGTACAACGTATATTAATTCCCTTGTCTGTTCTTTTGATCTCGCAATGACGTCTACCTTCTCTTACCCTATAGATTGCTTGTCTGACATTCCTATAAATTCCTCGAGTCGCCCACTTTGAATCCAGTGTTCGATTTAATCTTTTAGGGTGTAATAGTTTTCACTGTCGTGCTCATGATCCCTATGGAAAGAGCAGTACTTGTTTTTATCTCGTCCCTCCAGATCTCCACTCATTTTAAGGGGCCAGTTGATGTCCTCCCGTTTTGCCATGGACTTCAGTATGTTTGCTCGACTCGTCTTCAGGGTCGTGTACGGTTTATACTTTTTATTCATTACACTTGCCACTCGTTCGTGCCCAGGCTTTGCTAGTTGCAACTTTTCGGATACTTGCAAGTTGAATTCAGACCTCGCATTGGTCTGATGCCTCTTTGACTGAACGTTCTCTTCCTAGGATTTGTCATCTCTCCTTTTTTCTTCTCTCCTTTCCCACCTCCTTGAGTGACCTTTGCCCTCGAATTTGTTCTTCTTCCTTGCAGCTATTATATCCTGGAGAATGATGTGCCTTTGGGTGGTCTTTAACAGATTCGCCATGTTCTTTGGAGGATCTAAGTTCAGAGAATAAAAAATGGTCCTTTTTAAAGTCCGGAGGTAAAAGTAGCAATGGCCATATCATTACTGCAGTCGTCGAGCATTGTCAACTCATTTGTAAAATGAGTGACATACTCCCCTTATTGTTTCCTCGAGCTTTTGCATGATTTGAAGCAAGTAGTGCGGCTTCTTCCTCATTCGTTGACTGTCGATGAACTTCATTATGTAGGCGGTAGCCAACGCTTGGAAGGAGTCTATTGATCTTGGTGGTAGGTTGTTGAACAAACTAATCGCTGTGGAGGTGAGACTGGTCGGAAATGTTCTGCATAAAATGGACTATGTGCTCTCTTTCAACGCTATCATGTGGTGGAAGTGTCGCAAAGGTCTGTTGAATCGGTGGTGCCATTGTACGCTTCGAACTTTGGTGGTGTGAACTTCTTCGGCATAGGAATCACCATGAGTGCATCAGATAATGGTGGTCTAGCCAATTCATACAACATGTTGGGATTTGTGACTCCGATCCTGAATGGGATTTTAGCAGGGGTCCTGTCATTATATGGGGCGGCAATTCACTGCTTTCGAGATTCGCTTGTTGGGGTTCTGTAGGAACTTCATTACTTTTTCAACCTCGGTTGGCAGAATTTTGTTGGGGTGGCGCTTGGACAAGATCGGCGGATTGAACACGCTATTGGGTGAGTTTTTCCACCATTTTGATCATACAGTCCATCTAGGCCATGAGCAGGTAGGTCCACACGTGGGTCCGTGGCAGCGCCACCAGATCTTTAGGATGTTTGGGTTGTCACATGTTGTGGCTCCCCATTGTCGGGCACAATTGGCCTATGGTTTGTTGCTGGATTAGAATCGTGCAGTGTTGGCAATGCAACTTCATTAGTTGGAAGATTACTTGGATCGTTGCTAGGCTGAGGGTTTATAGAGTATCCTATCTGTCCTAAGGAGTTTTCAAACGCTGATCATAATATAGGGAGTTTCCTACTACCGACTCTTCATGAATGGAAACTGTCGTTCCCCACAAACAGTGCCAAACTGATGCGTCCAAAATCCAATATTCTGTAAGTATGACCTGCAAAACAAATGCTAGATTGCCAAATATCACGTTTTTGGTGGCCGAAGGCACTCCGATGCTTAAGTCAGTAACTCAGTTGGAGATGGAGATAAATCTATACAAAACTAAGTTAAAGTTGAATACCTTTGTCGAATGTTCCCTTTACCTTATATAATAGTCATTGTTAATTCCCTGCAAAGCTTAAGCATGTGAGATGCAACAAGAAGAGATGTTCCTTGTAATGGTCTCATTCTTTATGAATATACGTCCTCAGAGGTGTAACTCTCTCCACAACTCTCTTTTCTATAACGTTCTTTCTCTTTGAGGGAGAACTTTATCGGGCCTGGATTTTGGCCTTTAACTATGATTTATTTGATGGGCCCTGTTTGAGCTTTTTTTTTACTGGATTCACCCTTTTTGGGCTTTATGAATTGACATAATTTTGGGATGCCTGATCTTTGTGATGGATGATTTCTTCCACATGTTCGGCTGTGATAACAGTCTTATTTGATCTATCATCAAATGTAGCATGTCAGCATCTGAGCCTGCCAACACAAGGAGCCGCCAACCTCAGAACCCGCGTACAAGGATGTTAAAGTGATGTTCTACATTTATTTTTATGTTGGTGAATTTCTTGGTCATCAATGTATGGACTTTAATGTTGTTACTATATTTGAGTGTCAATTAGCCATGTTTTGTGACAATAGTTAATTTTGCCCAAATCTGTTGTCGAAAGTTTTTATTTATTTTTGTATAATATAATAGATTCAGAATGATGAACATTGGTGATACATCAAAATAGATCAATCGTTGTGGCCATACACGTGGCAGAAAACATCCATCACGAGGATTTGGCGTCCCATCACTGGGCCAGCTCGTAAAACCTAAAAAGAATAAAACAAACCATGGAGGCCCAAACAAGACCCACTATAAGAAGATATAATCAAATACCGAATCCAGGCTTGAATGAATCAAAGCCCAGATCAAGGTCCGACATGAGTTCTCTCATAAAAAAGATGAGCATTGCACCAAAAAAGAGTCGTTGAGGGAGTTATGCCTCCACGAATGCATCTCCATCAAGGAGGAAATTGTTACGAGAAACATCTCCTCCCCTTGCGCCCCACATGCTTAAGTCACGCAGAGAATTAACTGCGACTATTATAAAAGATAAAGGGAACATTAGACACGGGGATGCAACTTTAACTAAGTTTTGTCTTGATTTACTTCCTTTTTCAAACTAAGTTGTTGACTTAAGCATCGGAGTGCCTTCGACCACCAAACTCACATGAGGACAAGATTTGGACTCGTCAGTTTGGCGCCATTCGTGGGGAGCGATGAGTTTCATTTCTAAAATGAAAATTCACAGTGACAAAAATCACCAAAATCTTGTTAACAATCAAACAACTATCAAAGTCAATGGCGGTGAAAAATATGACATGCCACCTAATTCAACCTAACAACAACCGTCAAACCAAATGCGCCGGAAAGAAGAAAGCTTCGGCTGGTAACAATCAAGACGTCTCTGACATCTTGGGGAATCCCTTCAAACCCCCGAATAGAGATGCTCATGGCTCAGATGAACCACGTAATTCAAATGGTGGATAGATTCATCCGAGACCTGGAGGGCAACAAACCTTGAAAAGAAATCACCTAGCTTAAGAGACATTGGGTCAATAACAGTCCTGAATTCAACCAAAGAAAGTTTGGAAAACTACAACCGAATAAGCCTAGACGTGAACAAGCAAAGAAATCGTTCATGATCTTGATAGCTAGTTGAAGCGAGGTCCTTAAAGCTGTAGCAGAAAGGGAAGATGTCAAATGGCCACCAAAAATGAGAAAAGATCCAGAGAAATGTAATAAAAGCAAACATTGCCTCTTCCACAATGACTACGACCACGATACTAAAGAGGTGCAAAAGAGAGTAAACCCGCACTTAACTTCTCCTTTTATAAGGACGAGCAGCGAAAAGTCCACTCTTGGAAAAATGTGCAAGATATGACAGTCGCACAAAATCCCAAAAATCGCGCTAAAACAAGCAGGCGGACGGAACATCGAAGAAACAACAAAACCAACAAAGACTGAGAGCACTAAATGTGTCGTAATGTTGAATTTGTAAACTAAACCGCCTCACAATTAGTACATACATGTACATACCCACTAACTAAGGGGGGAGTAGCTGATGATACATCAAACTATACCGATCATCGCGGCCATACACATGGCAGAGAATATCCATCGCGAGGATCTGGCGTCCCATCCACTAGGCCAACTTGTAAAACCCAAGAAGAATAAACCAACCATAGAGGCCCAGACAAGGTCCACTATAAGAAGATATAATCAAAGCCCAGATCAAGGCCAAGCATGAGTTCTCTCATAAAAAAGAGGAAGGTTGCGCAAAAAAAAAGTCGTTGAGAGAGTTACGCCTCCACGAATGCATCTCCATCAAGGAGAAGACTGTTACGAGAAACATCTCCTTCTGTTGCGCCCCACATTCTTAAGTCATGCAGAGAATTAACCGTGACCACTATAAAAAGGTAAGAGGAACATTTAACACAGGGATGCAACTTTAACTGAGTTTTGTCCAGATTTACTTCATTCTTCAAAAGAGTTGTTGCTCAAGATCAGAGTGCCTTCGGCCACCAAAAAGGTGGTCCTTGGCAATCTAACATTAGTTTTGCAGATCAAACTCATAAGAAGACGAGATTTGAGATTTGGATGCATCGAACACAATAATGACTTTTCGAAAGAAATTTTTTGATACGATAGACTTGGAATGATGAACACAATAAGGGCAACAATTTCGTCTTTGTCATTTTTTTAATCTATGCCCGAATACTACATGAATGGCTCTATAGGGCTAACCAGGCTCGCAGGTTACAATATTGTTGCCACTTAATATCCTTTTCGCTTCCATCATACATGGAGACTTGTTTTCGCTCCGACTCATCGCCTCTACCTCGTATGAAGATTTTTTTCGCTTTGCTTTGCTTTGGTCAGGTGATACTAAGTTACTTTCTTGTTTTTTGTCGATCTAGTCCATTCTCTTGCAAATGTCTCCAAAGTATTGACAAGAGAAAGCCAATGTTATGGGTTTATGTGTTTAGAACATCCACCAAACATCTAAAATTGCATCTGATACTTAGATCATATCTGTCGTTTGATTCTCACTTTTTATTGACAAAATTTTATGTTATGTAATAGATGATGCTAAAGATTTGTTTGTGTTATGTAACAGATGATGCTAGTGATGACAATGTGACAGATTTGGATGATCATGCATCTCGCTCTTCTTGATATTCATTTATGAACCATCCCGTCTCTTCTAAGAAGCGTAAGAGATTATCATCTGATGAATTCAATTCCAAAATTGATATGTTGGTGGAGGCAATCAAGGAGGTTGCTAACTAGTTGAAGGGAGACGATTGGGATCGATTGATTTCAATTTTAAGAGTTGCTCCAAACATCTCAAGGATGAGCGTCTTAGATGCTCAAGACCTGTTTGGGGAGAAACCAACTTTGATCCACACGTTCTTATCCCTGAAAGAAAGATAAGAGTGGTTAGTGAGGGAGCTTGGTTATTAAGAGATTTCAATAAACTTAATTAGAAAGTAGATTATGTTAGTCTGTAGTAGACCTTCTACATGGCATTGTAATAAGTATATAATATCTTTGGGTAATCTGTTTTGGTTCATATGTTTTATAAGTTTTTGTGTTATTTATTTTTAATGTGTAATATAGGATATATGTTTATACTTTGTTTATATGGCCTATTTTTTATTTATTTTATATAATAACAACTTAAGCCTAAAGAAAATTCGTCATTGAAAAATATTCTGCTAGCAAACAGAGGAAAATTAGGTAGATTTTTCTCCCTTTGCGCAATCAATCAGTGGAAAAAATTCTGAGTGAAAATGTTTCCACAATTTTTATTTTGTTTTTCGTAGAAAACATTTTGTTTTCATGAAATTGTTTTTTTCTAAAAATCAAACACTAAGAAAACTATTATATCTTCCAAAATAATTAAAAATTATTTACGAAATAATCAGGGAAACCATTTTAATTAAGATACTAAACTACACCACAAATCCTCATTTATAGCATTAATTCAAAAAATGGTATCACAAAATAATATGATAGCGTTATGGAAAACACTTTTTCAGTGGGCGCTATTAAAAGTCTTGCTCTATGATAGTGTTTTTCAAACGCTATTAAAGTATTCTTTTAATAGCCTTTTTATAACGATGTTGTAAATCACTAAATCTTTTTATACCGTTTTAAAACTGTTGTTACATAGTTTTCTACAAATTTTTTAGAATGCTATTAAATTAGTTACTTATGACACTTTCAAAATTCTATCATAGTCAGCTTCTCTTTTATTTTATTTTTTTGCCCATTGTTTTTAGTTATTGTACGTTGGAATCATTTGCAATGTTCTACCTGCTTAAATAGAATCCAACCATGCATGAAAATCTTTTTTTTTTTTCATAATCATACTATTTTTTTATTTTTTTAAATAAACCTCCAAAGAGGAAGGGCATCTATGGGATGCCAGACCTTAATTACTTGATCAAAAAGATTTTACAGCAGTCGAGGGTACATGACGACTTCACCCCCCCCCCCCTCCCGTCGCGTTAATTTTATGTGATGACCCAACTACATTCAATGCAAAGAAACTATCAGGCGGAAATATCCAATATACAATCTTATTCTCCTTTATTTAATACATGGTAGAAATATAAATCACCATATAAGTACAGTGCATAACAAAATAAGTCTCATTAGTCCTAACATAACATTTCATAGGGTGCAATAATTTTACGAGTTCAACTACCCAATTGCTTAGAATTACCGCTTACGTGGTAGAATTCTACTTATGATACATCAAATAAGACTATCGCCTTGACCATAACAAAATAGTGAGGAAGCTTGGTTATTAAGAGATTTCAACACACTTAATTAGAAAATAGTCATATATGTATTTTGTTGGGCGACTTGCATTACTTACAAAACTTAAATGTTAGTGTGTAGTAGACCTTCTACATGGCATTGTAATAAGTATATAATATCTTTGGATAATCTGTTTTGGTTCATACGTTTTATATTTTTTTTGTGTTTTTTTTATTTTTGATGTATAATAGAGGATATATGTTTGTACGTTGTTTATATGGCCTATGTTTGATTTATTTAATATAATAACAACTTAAGCCTAAGGCAAATCATCATTGAAAAATATTTCGCAATCAAACAACAGAAAATTAGGTAAGATTTTATTTCCCTTTGCGCAATCAATCATTGGAAAAAATTTCGAGTGAAAACGTTTCCACAATTTTTATTTTTTTCATAGAAAACCTTTTATTTTCATGAAATTTTTTTCTAAAAATCAAACACACTAAGAAAACTATTAATTCTTCCAAAATAATTAACCACTATTTACCAAATAATCTGGGAAACCATTTTAATTAAGATACCGAACTACACCACAGATCTTCATTTATAACATTCCAAAAAGGCTATTAAAATATATGATAGCATTATGGAAAACATTGTTTCAGTGGGCGCTATTAAAATCTTGTTCTATGATTGTGTTTTTGAATGCTATTAAAAGTGTTCTTTTAATAGCCTTTTCAAAACGCTCTTGTAAATTCTGTCATTGTGTTTTAAAAATGTTGTTACATAGTTTTCTAGAAATGCTATTAAATTAGTTACTGGTGACACTTTAGAAATGCAATCATAGTCAGCTTCACTTTTTCTTTTTTTAATTCTTCCCATATTTTTAGCTATTTTATGTTGGAAATATTTGCAATGTTCTACCTGCTATTAAAAGTGTAATAGAAAATAGAATCCAACCATGCATGAAAATCTAATTTTTTTTTTTATAATCATCCTTGTTTAATACATGGTAGAAACATAAATCACCATAAGTTCAATGCACAACAAAATAAGTATCATTGATCCTTACTTAACTTGTCATAGGGTGTTGTAGTTCTATGAGTTCAACTCCCCTATTGCTCAGAATTACTGCTTTATGCTACCTGGTATAATTCTACTTATGATACATCAAATAAGACTATCATCTTGACCACACATGTGGTAAAGATCACCTATCTCGAGGACCAAGTATCTCAAGCCTAGGCCAACTCTTAAAGCCAAAAATGGTTGATCCAGTCATTAAAGCCCAAAAAGGGCCCATCAGAAAAATCACATTCATAGGTTCATATCCAGGACCAACAAAGCTCTCCCTTAAAGAGAATGAACATTAGAGAGAAAAAAAGTTGTGGATGGAATTACTCCCCTGAGGATGTATCTTCATAAAGGAGGAGACTGTTACAAAGAATGTCTCCCATCATTGAGCCTCACAAGCTTAAGTCACGCTGGGAATTAATAATGACCATTATATAAGGTAAATGGAACATTCGACAAATGTATGCAATTTTAACAGAGTTTTATTCAGATTAATTTCCACTTCCAATGATTTTACTGACTTGGAGTGCCTTCGGCCACCAAAAAGGTAGTCTTTGGCAATCTAACCTTTGTTTTGCCGGTCAGATTAACAAGAAACAAGATTTGGACACATCAATTTGGTGTCGTCCATGGGGAAATGATTGTTTCCTTCCAAGAAGAGAGTTTGTAGTTGAAAATTTCCATAGATCCAATTAGCGATAAAAAGTTTCTGGAACAAATGGAACATCCTACAAACCCCCAATCCGTCAACAATCAAGACGACCCTTCAGCTGACAAAGCTGAATTACCATTAGTGCAGGTCATATGCGTTGCAGTGAGGTGCGGTAGCCCAATCATCTCAAACATTTGGTGGCACCATCACGGATCCCCGCATGGATCAACTTGACCCAGATCGATCGTCTGATCAAAGTGTTGGATAAACTCACCCAGGAACACGCTCAATCTACCGACCATGTCCAAACACCACTGCAACAAAACTTTGCCCACCGTGTCTGAGAAAATAATGAAGTTCCTGCATAACTTTGACAAGTGAACCTCGAAGGTAGCAAACCACAAGAAGATGGCCTCCAAAGTGATGGAATCTTTGCACAAATTCCATTCTAAACAAATATTCTTTTTCGCACTCATGGAAATTCCTATACCAAAAAAGTTCACTCCCCCAAAATTTGAAGCGTATGATGGCACCAGTGATCCAATAGACCACCTGCGACACTTCCACCACATGATGGTATTGAAGGAGAGCACGGAGTCCATTTTATGTCGAACATTTCCAACCAGCCTCACATCCACAGCGATGAGCCGGTTCAATAGTCTACTGCCCAGATCGATAGACTCCAGCCTTTAGCCACCACCTTCATCATGAGATTCATCGGCAACCAACGAATGAGAAAGGGTCCATACTACTTATTCTACATCAAACAAAAGTCTAATGAAACCATCAAAGAATATGTCACTTGTTTTACTGATGAGTTGACCATGATTGATGGTTGTAACGACGACATGACCATCGCCACCTTCACCTCCGGACTAAAAAGAGGATCATTTTACAATTATCTGAATCTAGATCCTCCAAAGAATATGGAAACCTTATTAAAAACTGTTAAAAAATACATCACCCACGAGGAGATATTAGCCGCCAAAAATAAGAATGAACCCAAAGGGAAAACCAATCAAAAAGGCGAGAGAGAAGAAAAGAAAATAGAGACGACAGACCACGAAAGGGGAACCCCGAGTCGAAGAAGCATCGAACCAACTAAAGATCTTAATTCAACTAGTGAGAATTTGGAAAGCTGCAATCTGCATGACCCAAACATGAATGGGTGACGAGTATGGTAAAAAGACATATAAACCATACAAACCTTGAAAACAAGTCAAACAAGCATACTGAAGTCCATGGGGAAATGGGAGGATATCAATTGGTTGTTCAAAATGAAAGGAGATCTAGATGGGCGAGATAAAAGCAAATACTACTCTTTCCACAAGGATCATGAGCACGACACTGAAAACTGCTACAATTTGAAGGACGAAATTGAGCATTGGATTCAAAGAGGGTGACTCAAGGAATTCTTCAAGCTGCCAGACAAGTGATGGAGATTTTATTAACCTAAATTAATAAGCTAATAACCCTACTTGTAATACCACAAGTGCACGACTGTCTAACTGGTAGACAGTGGCAAATACGGACCGATCCCACGAGGATTGACGAGATAGTCGAATTCTAAGACTTATTTGAACTAATTTAGAGTTGGGGGTTACATCAGATGAAAATTACTAAATTAAGAAAATGAATTTGACGACTAAAATTAAACTAATAAGATGATAGAGAGGGGATCGAGACATCGAATCCACCACAGGTTCTTCGAGATTTGTGTAATCCAAATTATTGTTTTCAAGAATTTACATGACTAACCTAAAGATTAATCTAAGTTCGCAATTGATTTCAGCAAAGATATAAACCTCTAGCATTGTGTGTCTTCTTACGGCATATACAATCACAGGTTTATTTTAACTAATTCTAAACCCCTAGCATTGCATGTCTTCTTACGGCACACACAATCACAGATTTAAATTAATTGATTAAAGCAGACTTTGAATATCAATAAAGGGTACTTCTAACTACCGACTAGTCTAAGTAATTATCCGGATATAATCGGTGAAAGCAAATTATTGAAACTCATAAATCAGCTGTGTTTAACGTTCAAGTATAAAGAAAACAATAAAATAAAATACAACAAACTCTAGGAAACCCTGTGGTTTCATCTTCGCCTCAGCGCGGGGTCTAGAAGATCATGGTGGTGGTGGTCACAGCATCAATAGAGGTGGAATTCATCTCTGCACGAATTAAATAAATGGAGGTTGAATTCATGGTGGTGGTGGTCGCATCATCTAGGAAACCCAAGCCCAACGCCTTTTGGGTTCTCCAAAAGGTATTGGGCTTGGGTTTTATGTTTGCTTTTTGGGTTTAGGCTTAGGTTAAATTATTAAACCTAGATTTATTTGGGTTATGTTTAGATATGTAATCCTCTACTTTGTACCACCGCTAGAATCAACCAATTGATCATTCCTTAAATTGTCGCCTTAATGCGATTTCATCGTTCACACTCAAATTCCTACAAAGACATGAAAACGAAATAATTAGAATAAAATTTACTAATCGAAACACTAACATATACAAATTAAGGGATATATTATGTAATAATTACATGAATATCAAATACCCCCAAACCTATATTTTGCTAGTCCTCGAGCAAAACAATAAAAATAAAATTCTAACTCACTTTCGCAGGAATCATCGGTTGCAGTTACATTAAACGTGCAACAATGATTTAAACCGCTAGATTACCTCTAGTGGACGAGTTATAGTCTCGTGAGGGTTTCCAAAAATGTTAACCACAAACATTATGACTCAATAAATTTCCAAAATATGGTAACTTGATCACTATATCCTCATAGCAATAATCTAATTGCCAAAAATTTTAGAAAACAACTAACAGTGTCACAATAATATATCAAAGAGTCTACCAACAATTTAATAATACCCAAAGGTTAAATAAATTTCATCAATTATTCTCAACTCGAAGTGTGTGTGTGCATGGCCTTATCAACATAACTTTATTTTTCTCAGCAAAGATATGACTAGATAACCTTTGAATTGTACGCTTCGACTACAAATCTCTCTTGTCACTCAGAAATGAATCACTTAGAGATTGGCTAGTTATCACTCAGTTTATATGTGAGAAAAAGAATAAATTATGGAAATACATCATCTCACATATAATAATCATGAAAAACAAACTTTTAAAATAATGAAATGAATATGATCTCATGGATAGGAATATTAATTACTTTGAGAATGTTGAATCACACACCATAGTTCTTGTCTATTTAATCTCCACATCTATGAACCAAACTTTTACTTAAGATCTATTAGGTTGTAATGAGGCTAAGATTTTGGCTAACAAAAATGGAAAAGGATACGAGAAAAATCTCTGAGAATGGATACACCTTTAATAAGCACGTGGGGCTCTGAAGAATAAACCAATGTTGTACACCATTAATTTTTCTTCCTTCAAAAATTTACTTCATATATATATGTATATATTTTTTTTTCGAAACATTAAAAATATATCAACCATACACATTCTCAGAGACATTGGGTAAGGATAAAAATAGTATGGGATATTACTCCCTAACTGGAGTAGGTACTGGAGATGGGGTTAGCAAAGAAAAAGTTTATTTAAAGGCTCAAAGGGCTGCAAACGGATATTTATTATTAGGTAGGCTAAAGAACGGCTCAAAGAAAAAAAATTGCCTATATCACTTCCTAAGCTCTAGTCGTTATTATGACATCTTAACTAAATAAAACAAGAAGTTCTAGTGTAATAATTCAATTTTAACACCATTCTCAAAGTAATCAATAAAAGAAACAAGAATAATGAGATCATCAATGAGAAAATGCAGATTCAAGAAAAGTCTAAGTTTATTTAATAACCCTCAAGAAAAATAAAATGTCTCAAAACTCACAAGGGTTAAGTCTCCACTATTATTCTAAGGTTTTCTAATTAATATCTTACTGATTAACTTCAAATCATTCTAACTCAGCTTATAGTGCAAGAATGGTCGAGTCGAAAAAATATCATGAAATATATTTAACTTATGATGATCATGACAAATGCAGGAAAAAAAAAATATGGGAGTTAGAGTAATATTACCATGGGAAAGTTTTTACCAATTTTGACGAAATCGTCCACCAATGAACACTCAGAGACATAAGAACTGTGGACTCATCATGATAAATTGATAAAAATAATACAGGACACAAAAAATTACATGTATCAGTTGTAAGTCAAAATTGTTACGGAGCTAACGAGTATGAGTGAAATGCAACTAGAAAGAACTAAAAAATCAATCCAGACTAATCATAATGACACAACTGAAGCTAGATTGCCTCCTAGGAGCTCTTGGTTTAACGTCATCAGCCCGACATATATTCTTCCTCACAAATGATGTACCATAAAGTGAAGAGAAATAATATGACACTCTCCTAAAAAAGGGGCAAATAATCATATAGAAACAACCTAAAAAGTTGAGGATCCGTCCAACAAATAATAGCAACCACATGTGACACAACGTATACTAACACATCCCAAAAGCTACGAAGGCGCCATGGAAAATCATAGAGCAAATGCAAATGAACTCGCATTTTTAGAAAATCTGTGGGAACCTTGAGCAGAAAGGGGTACAAACAATGATATTTAGCAAATGACTCCTACCTACTCCTAAAAAGAGACATCCTAAGTCAGTTTGCAAATCAGAAGATTGAATATGTATCACAATAGGGTGGTCAAAACTGAAATCATCTCTTACAAACAATGGATCCACATAGGTAGCATCAGTCAATATGAAAGGGATGGAAAGAGGTATGTCTATAGATATATTGGGTGGTACAGGCTTATCATAACAAAATGAACTACACCAAGATGATGAGTTAGACAACGCAACAACACCCCAAACCTAGAATTATCACTACCTATGGCATGTAGTCTCTCATTAGATGCGTCCTCCGATAACGACTTGACTATTTCTTGAATTATGGGGTCATTCATATCGTGAAAATAGTCGATGCTTGACTCCAACGAACATTAAGAATTAGACTTCATGCAAGAGTCACTAGGAAGGCATATGTTGAGTGGGTCATCATGAAAATGCGGGGAACGGAATGGGTCAGGAAGCAAAGTAGTTTCGATCACATTATCCGCAAATACATCATCTGACTCGGATTTCGATGTGTTACCAATTATGAATTGACCCTCTGAATTTTGAACAGAGTGACTAGGAACTCTTCCTAACTCACTTTCAGATAATGCCTCAGTAATATGATCCACAACTATCTCAAGTCTATTGATGGCTTGAGATTGGTGTTGAATCATGGCTTTTGCTCTAACATAGCTTAAGAATCATGTTCAAGCAGTCATTTTGTGCGCTGCATAAAATGGTTAATCGTTTCTTCTAAACTTGATGTGTTGGATGGAGGAGCTTGGTTAAATTGAGGCATAACATGATTAGGGTATTGAGGAGCCTGTGAGAAAATATGTCCCCCTTGGTGTGAGTTATGAGCCCAGGAGAGATTTTGATTATTGGCAAAATCAGGGCTGTAATAGTTGGACTTTGAATTATAACCACCAATTAGCATTAAAAGAATGGATTTGCTCAGCGAAATATTCAGGATAATCATATTGCAAATCACAATCAGCTGTAGAATGACTAGGACTCGAACATGCAACACAACCCTCAAATGAAACTAGGGGTGGGCACGGTCCGGATCGGTTCCAAATTTGGAAGAACCTAACTCGAACCGTTTAAAAATAACGGATTCGGTCCGGTCCAGATCCCATCATTTTGAACATTGGAACCGAACCTAACTCGAACCGTTTGAAACGGTCCGGTTCCTACGGTTCCAATGTTCAAAATCTAGGGATCTTCTTTAAAATGAATACAAACCAGAAAGTAGAGATTGGTATTCAGATCTCAAAAGCTTATAATTAGATTCACTGAATCCAACAAACAGAACAAACCCATGGTCTCAATTTTCTCTTAGAAAATTCAAAATGAAAGAAACCAGACAAGGTAGAGCAGAACAAAGAGAAAGGTTTGATCAATTGATTCCTCCAATATTATTACTCATATTTGAAAAGTTTCTAATACTGCTGAAATTATTGAATTGAAAAATGGAGGCAGCACTCACCTCTGAACTGGAACCCATTGGTGATAGGTGTAGTTGGCTTAGTTTTTGCTATCTTCTTCATGTTTTGCTTCTGCAAAACGCTTAAGAAGTCAATGGTCTGAAGCAACAGCTTCTTTGAAAGGACGCCAAACTGAAATGCAAGTATTGAACGAAAACAATCCAGATGACCCTTCAATACAATCCCAATCTCTTCGGCTACAGAAAAGAGACGGAAAGAGAAGAAGGCCAGAAAAGAGAGGAAATCAGTACAAAAGACCAGACAGGAGAGGAGAAGAAGGTCACGAATCAGCGAGGAGAGGAAGACGAACCTGATTTAGTGGTCGTTAGCGGAGGGATGAGTTTTTCTCTTGATCATCTTCAAAGTTTACAAATTTCTCACTAATCCATGAAAAGACTCAATACATCTTCAAATTTCTCTTAATCTAAGTAAAACAAAAATCGAGATACCATTACACAAAACCTTCAAAGTTTACAAATTTCTCACTAATCTAAGTAAAACAAACATACCCAGACACCGATCCATGAAAAGACTCAATTTGATAGTGCCCTAGATCAATACTACAGTACATCAAGAACAAAATTACAAAAGATTAAACATTTTTCTTACTTCCTCTTGGTGAAAGAGTTGAACTTTGGTGGGCGAGGGAGAACAGTTGAAGCACGCACGCGAAAATGCAGAAAAGAGGCAATGGAGAAAGAAACAGAGAGAGGTGAAAAGTGTCGTTGAGTCTCTTGCAATGGTGGTTTCTTCTTGTTTGACTGAAGGGGAGAAGAGGTCATCATGAGTCTATGTGGTTTCTTCTGATTTGACTAAAGGGGCAAAGAGGCGAGTTCGACTGAAGGGGAAGAGGCGAGTTTGACTGCGGCCTGCGGTGCGGGGGAGGCGGCCTGCGGGTGCTCACTTCTCCTCCTCTACGGATGCGGGTGCTAAAGACAAAGAGTCATGATTTAGGTTAAATAGTTCCATATTTAGGTTTTTGTTAAATTGATTTGAAACGGTCCGAAACAGGTCCAACTCGGACCGTTTCTTTTTAAAAAATAGGAACTGGGACCGGACCATTTTATAACGGATCCTGACCGATCCGAACCGTATCTAAAAATACATAATTAAAATCCGGATCGTTTAGAGCAAAACGGTCTGGTTCGATTTGAACTCGCGGATCCTCGACCCGTTTGCCCACCCCTAAATGAAACATTAGTGGGAGGTAGGGGTTGAGTCAAATTCATAAGTGCATCTAAATTTTTGAGTCATCGTCATAAGAACTGTTTTGAACCTCGAGGTAGAAGGGGAGAAGTAATATTTAAAGTCTTTCTCCTCAGCCATTTCCTTGGTTTCAAGATTTTTTTTTTAATAAATGCACGCCTAACTATATGAAGATGACTTGACTCTGAAAAAGAAAATTAAAAACAACGAGACCCTAAGTACCACCTAGATTATGCACAAACAAAATAAATGGCAGACGACCTTAGAGCTTTCCTTTACTAATACAGGGCTGATATTCAATTCAATTTACCTAACCGTGGGAGAGGCACGGTAATTTCCTATCAATCCGCCACTACAGAATTGCTCTTACCTTTTTTCCCACTCTCTAACTCAAAGTGAAATGACAGTTCAAGAACGGTTCCCAGATGAGATATGTTCCTTCACTCGACCACTTCAAGCTATCAAACGTCCAAAGAGGGTCCCTATGAGCGTCACACCTGTCCTAGATAATTATCTTGCTACAAATTTTAAATAGTGAAGGTCTAGGTTCGTAACCCTAAAGTAGATGGTAATTAACCTATCCGCGGGAGAGTGCACAGAAGTTTCAACTCAATCTTGCCACTATTAAAATTTGCATGCAATACTACCTGGAACAAGCTAAACACAAGTGATCACACAGAAATCGCGTGCAGATGCGGTGTATAGAAGTTACCTCCGGCATGAATCTCTTTTGGGTTATTTGCGACGCCGAGTAGAAGTCGATTTTTGAGATTTTCCACGCAAATCGCAATATTCCACTTCGTTCCCACTTAAACTCCTATGTGTATGACCGCTTGTAAAATAAATGCAAAAATAATTCAAACTTAAACAAATAAAACAAATAAAACAAGTAAGAAACTGACTCGTAACACTGTTCCTAAAAAGAAAAATAAACCTAATTTATAAACTAGCAAAAACAATCCTAGATTTCGATTGTACCGTTACAATCCCCGGCAACGGCACCAAAAACTTGATGGAGATTTTATTAACCTAAATTAATAAGCTAATAAACCATACTTGTAATACCGCAAGTGCACGGCTGTCTAACTGGTAAACAGTGGCAAATATGGGTCAATCCCACGAGGATTGACGAGAGAGTTGAATTCTAAGACTTATTTTCACTAATTTAGAGTTGGGGGTTACAGCAGATGAAAATTACTAAATTAAGAAAATGAAATTGACAACTAAAATTAAACTGATAAGATGATAGAAAGGGGACCGAGACATCGAATCCACCACAGGTTCTTCGAGATTCGTGTAATCCAAATTATTGTTTTCAAGAATTAACATGACTAACCTAAAGATTAATCTAAGTTCGCAATTGATTTCAGCAAAGATATAAATTCCTAGCATTGCGTATCTTCTTACGGCACACACAATCACATGTTTATTTTAACTAATTTTAAACCCCTAGCATTGCATATCTTCTTACGGCACACACAATCACAGATTCAAATTAATTGATTAAAGCAGGCTTTGAATATTAATAAAGGGTACTTCTAACTACCGACTAGTCTAGATAATTAATCCGGATATAATCGGTGAAAGCAAATTATTGAAACTCAGAAATCAGTTGTGTTTAATGTTTAAGTATAAAGAAAACAATAAATTCAAATACAACAAACTCTAGGAAACCCTGTGGTTTCATCTTCGTCTCGGCGCGGGGTCTAGAAGATCATGATGGTGGTGGTCACAACATCAATGGAGGTGGAATTCATCTCTGCACGAACACGAGTCCGGAGAAAAGGTTACAAACGCTTTGTGGCTGCTCTTACAGAATCTCGGGGTGCCAATAGTGGAACTGTTTGAAAAAACAATTGCTTCTCGCAAAAAATCGCGTGGTTGTCTCTGGTCTTCGTCTCCAGCATTAAATCCCAACCAAGTCTAAACTACCAAGTTACATACAATATAATGATGAAATCGATGGACATTTATGGTATACAATCCGATAACATGATTGATCCAAGGCAACAAATGAATTACGACCACAACAAATTAAAGAAAAATTAGCAGGAAAGACATGCAAGACCACAGAGCAATAAATATAAAAGAGACAACATAAGAATGTCATCAAAGAAACACTTATCATTCATAATTCTATTTCGTTAAATCGGGAGAGGAAGAAACAACAGTCGAAGAAGGAACAGTAGACGTAGGAACATTCAAAGGAAAGGGGATAACGATATTAGCTACAGGAGGTGATGAAGCTCTCTTTTCATCAACAAGGGTAGATGATGGAGCAAGATCGGAAAAAGGAAGACGATGGTTCCTCATCAACCGGATCATTTGGCGGACTTAGAGCAGAATCTATATCATCATCCTCCAAAACCTAGTCAACCAGACTACAATATTTAGATAAGTCAAAACCACCCCCTCCATGTAGTCAAGGAAAAAATTTGACCATCACCGACCCTTCTCCAATCTATCTTCTGCAATCTTCAATTTGTCTTTGGTTGCAACAACACTACAACATATATAAGATACGACGACGTGCTTGGCATGTCTTGATATGATTATGATGACGTCCATCGACACATCGAGGAATCAAGGATCGTTATAGGTGTGACGCATTCTACGACGTGCATTTTGAGTCATGGAATCATGTCTCATAGGCTTACAACGATTTAAGTTGCACATCGTATTTTTAATGACATTTTTAGCAAGACGTTAAAAAGGTAAAGCAAAGGTATTCCTTGAATGTCATTGTGCAAGTTTTAATTGATAAATAACGACATGTTGGTCGCGACTTAACTAATCGTTGAGGATGTGTTTTGCACTTCATAGTATAGTTTGTTTAAATAAAAAAGAAAATAATATCTTATCTCTATACCCCATTAGTACACCCCAATCTTTTGCCCAGTAGCCATACACAATATACCTATATCCACCTCGTTCTTGCTCTACAACACCCACACACACTATTTGAACCTATACGCACTAGCACCTGCACCAACCACAATTTTAGTAGCCACATACAAACTATATAACAAATTTATCATGATTGAGAAACTTCTAAAAAATAACTAAACAAAAAATCAATACTGTGAAAAAGTTTCACCATTATAACTAGACAAAGAGTCAATACTGTACATTTGCAAACTTCACACTTGATAAAATCATTGACCAAGTTTCTCTAAACTAACATTGATATAGTAATTAATGTTACTACGTTGAAAACGGTATTCAAGGAAAAAAACAGAACTAGCAACAAAATGTAAAACGCTTGCTCTTTGATTAAGATAGTTGTAGAGATAGAGCGATGTACCATGGTGTGTGTGTGTGTGTGTGTGACATCTGAATTTCCTAATGAAGTTCATCAATTTTAAATTAACAAAAGATACAACCAGATAACCTGACTTGTGACTGCTAAGTAAGATAAATAACTAAAACAATTATTGTGTCGATGCAGAATGTGCACAGACTCCTCCTTAGCCAAGTTATCCATCTGATCACAAACCAAAGTAAGGCGTTATGGTCGAGTGGTTAAGGTTGTGTGGGTTACTACAAATATTAGCTTAGGTAACGCCACTTAGATAGCGCTTTTTTAAAGAGCTATCCAAGTGGGCACTAGGATAGCGCTTATTTGTCTTTAAAAAAAAGCAAGAAAAAAAAAAAAAAACTACAATAGCGCTTTTAATTTTTTTTTCAGTTAAGCGCTATCTTAGTTATGTCTTAGATAGCGCTTTAAAAAATGCTATGAGAAAAAACGTTACCAAAACTACCATAGCGCTTTTAAAGTGCTTGCATAGCGCTTCGAAAGCGCTATGCTACTTCCATTTAGGATAGCGCTTCATATTCATATCACTACATTTAGGATAGCGCTTCAAACCCTAACCCCCTAAATATCTCTCTTTCGTTCTCTTCTCTTCTCTGCTAAACTGCAAATCAGAGTTGCATCTCTCTCCTTAGCAGCAGAAGTAGAATTAGAGGAACGAACAACAACTTAGAAACCCTAATATCTTCCCAACCCTAATTTTATCATTCCAATGCCTTCAATCCCAATCACTGATTCAATGATCTTCGAAGAGCAACCCAAAGGCAAGAAGAAATCTTCAAAAGACAAGAAGCAGACAAGCGACGCCGCCGCCATGGAGATAACAACATCGACGGACAAGAAGAAGAGCAAGGAGAAAAAGAGCCCCAAAGTGGAGGAACCAAGCAGCGATGACTCTGTGTAGCTGAAGAAGTCGAAGAAAAGAAGAAGAAGAAGAGCGCTGAGGAGACTGAAACTGAGACTGAGTTGGTGGGGGAGTCTGTCAAGAAGCAAAAATTGCTGGAGAATGGAGAGGTGGTTGCTGCTCCTGCTGTAAAAGAGGATCCGAATGCGACTTCGAGGTTTAGGATTTCTAAGCCTTTGAGGGAAAACTTGAAGGCTAATGGGATTGAGGCTTTGTTCCACTGGTTAAGAGCTGCTTGGCTGGTTTTAACAATTCAATTATATCATATGGACAGGTAGAGATCAGATTTGTGTTTTTTTTTTGTAAAAGTTTGCTAGACCTTTTAGTTGATTTTTTAAGTAGATTGACAAGGCTTGCAATTGTTTGATTAAATTTCTGAAAAACGGGAAGTGGGAAGACTTACACGATGTGGGGTCCTCCGAGCGCAATGGTTGAAGGTCACTTACCTAGTAGCAATCAAGGCGTTGTTCCACGCATCTTCCAGATGCTATTTTCTGAGTTTTAGAAGGTGGGGTTTGTTTTATACATTTTATTTGCTAGAGAAAACATTGAATTTTGAAATGTGTACTGATTTGTTGTTATGATTGGTTGTTAGGAGAAAGAGAACTCGGAAGAGAAACAGATGAATTATCAGTGTAGATGTTCTTTCCTAGAGATATATAATGAGAAAATTTGTGATTTGCTCGATCCCACTCAACGAAACCTTGAGGTAGAGATCTTTCTATGTCTACTCTTCATTAAATCAGACTCATTTGGTCTGGGCTTTCTATGTTTAGTGTAACTAAAGGGCATTTTTCACTTTCTCCAGATAAGAGATGATTCCAAGAATGGTTTTTATGTTGAAAATCTGAGTGAAGAATGTGTTAGTAGCTATGACGATGTAACACAAATTCTAATCAAGGTAAGTAAGAATTGGTCTATATTTTTCTGATTATAGTGAAAATATGACATTGGTATTGGTGTATATTGTTTAATCCTCATGTCTAAAAGATCATTTTAAATATGTTGTGCAAAATATGTCTTTCCTACAAGGTCTTTCTGTGGTTTCAGTGTGGTACTGTGGTTGAATCAAATTTAACTTTCATAATGTAGGGGCTTTCAAATAGTCTGTATATGCAATTGGGCATCAAAGTCTAGTTTGAAAGAGATGTCTTTTTCCAGATCTTGTAAATTGGACATTTGAATATGTGAAGTCTTATATGCTTTGTTGTCGGCCTTGTTTGGCTAGGGCAAGTTATTTGGTGCATGATCCCACATGACACCAATGTAATGAACTCTGGTTGATTGCATGTGTTTGTAATTTACCATGAACATATTGGATCCATCAAATTTTGATTTTTACTAACTGTTCTCAGTATCTTTATTGATACAGGTACCATGCTTTTTGTGTGGGATTTGATCCAGAAAGCACATTGGAGAATTCATGGTTATGCCCGAGGTAACTTAGATGAAAATAAAATGACTTCCGTTAGTTGGAGACCTTTTGTTCTGTAAAATCACGAGTTCCATCTCATTGGAACTTCAATGCTGGCAGCTTCTTATGTATGTTAAACTAAATGCGGTTTCCCGCTGTATATGCTAGAGTGAAATGAAATAGTAGTTGATTGAGTAAACATGGAATCTTCTAGAAAATTTAATTTCATGTTTTCGTCCTTTATATGTCGTCGTATATCTGGTGTTTGCTTGGGAGGATCAATATTCTCCTTGCCTGGAGATTTTGTAGAAAAAAATCATTTCATCGAGATGATTACTGTCAATTGGTTAGGCCCTCTTTTTAGTCACTTGGAGAAAAATATAGCTACTAACTGGAGAGTACCTTGTTACTATCATCTATTCACGCCAGGTTTTGGGAAATTAGATCTATCTGGGAGACCAATGCTGCTTTTCCATCCTCCTGCATGTGCCCCATTTCTATGGCTTAGGTGTACGGAAGCATATTCTATCTTCTTAACAACGCCCTGGGGCAATTTTTTCTAGCCTTATGATTTCACGTTGTTCTTAATAGGTGTGTAATTGAGGAAGCATCACAAAATTCAGATGGAGTATCAATAAAAGTCCCAAGCACACAGATAGATCCAGAAGCTGCTAGTCAGGAATGTACTATCGTGGATGCTCTTTCTAGAAAGTTGTCAGTATCCATTGCTGATGCGGGAGAGACAGCTGTTGTTATTTCACTGATTGAAGGTAAGCACCGGGTTCAAGAAGCTACAGAGAATGTCCCGTTGGTTGTAGATTACAGGGACAAAAAGACTCTAGACAGGAAGAATGATATTCAACCAAATGTGAATCTAAACGAAACATCATTGGCATCATCATCATGGAAAGATTCACATATCACTTTATCAAAAGATAATTCCTTGCTTCATGGTGAGCTGAAAACAAACTCTTATGAGAATGATCCCGCTGACCTGTTATCCAACATACCCAACATTGAGAGTGAACCATCAGAATATGAATCTAATGTTGATCCGCATCTGGCGTTTTATGTGGGGCCTTCTTTGTCAGGCTGTCGTTCAAGCCGTGATCTTGTCTATTATGTATCTTAGCTCTTGTGCATTATCTCTTAAGGAGATGACTAGTGTAGTAACTACACTTACCTTTACCTTTTTTTGCATCACTTCATTGACGTGATTACTTGATTTTTTTCTAGTTGACAGGAGCAGCAGCATTGAAACTGAAAATCATAATTATGATGGTTCTAAAATTTCTGCTGATGTGTTATCCAATATACACAACATTGAGACTGACCTATCAGAAAAAGAAGCCAATACTGATCCTCAACTTGGCTTCTTTATGGGGTCTTCTTTGTTAGGTACTCATTCAACCCCACTTTTGGTATATCATGTATCATAAATCTTACTTTTTTGGGGATGACCTCGTTGACATGATTTCTTGATTTTCTTCTAGTTGACAAAAGCAACACTGAAACTGAAAATGACAACTCTCGAGTTTCTCAGATGCACCACCCTTCCAAAGAATTGTCTTTGTCAGGTAATGGAAGGAGTGGTGTTTGACATCATTATCTTCCTTTTTGTGTCCGTAATTTAAAAAAAAAAATAGTTATTTCAGATGGTTACATAAAAGTTCCAGTGGCACACTGATACATATGACCAGCACATGTTCTTTGTTGTCTAATTGACGTTTCCTTCTATTGCTTTTTAGTTGAAAAGATGATGACTGAAGCTATTGAAAAAAGTTCCAGTGGCACACTGGAAGGTTTACGATACCATTGGAAGTGCTAAGGTTGATGATGATTCAATCTCCAGGTATGCATATTCTACAAGTATCTCTTCTCCTTGGAAAATCCAACCTTAATTGTTTTTCAACAAGTCCCTTGATTGTGTACTACGCGCAATTGAAATTTAGCCTTACAGTTTTGAAAAGCTACTCTCCTTGAGCTTTGCATATTCTGTAGTATGTGGTAGTGTATATATACAGAAGCCATTCACATTTGTGGGAATTACTTTTTTTTTTTTTTGGTATTGACAACTTAATTTTCTCATTTTAATTTGCACACTTTGCACCTGTTCAAAGCCGACCCTGTATCGGATTTAGATGATCTTGAAGTGGTGGTCCAGTGGGATTTGACCAATCTTCATATCCTTATCTCTTGCCTGAACTTGAGGATGGAAGAGGATGAGTGTGTGTGGAAATAAGGCAAGAAAATTTGGTGCATCCTTCTGATATATTCTTGCTGAAGCGGGTGCTCAAACTGAAATATCTCCAAATGTGCCATACAAAAGTTCCTGCTTGACTCACCTGCTCCAGGAATCACTTGATGGCAATGCGAAACTCACAGTCATTTGTGTTATTTCTCCTCATAACAAGTAATCCAATACTTAAACTCTGTTTTTTTTATTAAGTTCTATTTAATGTTTACTTTTGCAAATAATTCAATACAGCAACACTCTTGTGTGGACTACTGAAACTTATGGTTTTAACCTAGTAAATGTGTCTAGCATATGTGTTGAAAACTGTAATATGAATTATACTTCTGCTTATTATACTTGCCTAAATGCATCAATTGCCTTGTTGAATACAGATGCAAAGGTGAAACTCTCAGCACCCTGAGGTTTGGGTTGCAAGCAAAATCCTTACAAAATAAACCAGTTATAAATGAAATTACAGAAGATGATGTTAATGGTCTTAGTGACCAGATTCGTCAATTAAAGGTAGGCTTTGTTCAGAATCAACTTGCATCTATTTTTATCTGCTCAAGCAAATATCTAGTTGATTCACATTTTTGTTTACTGCAGGAAGAGCTCATAAAAGCAAAATCAAGTGAGTACAATTCAGTCAACAGTAGCAGTGGGTACTTCAAAGGACGGAGTGCACGTGAAAGTCTGAACCAACTGAGATTAAGTATCAACCGCTCTATCATTTTACCTCACATAGACGATGATTCTGAGGATGAAATGGATGTTGATGAGGAAGATGTTAAGAAACTTTGTGTCCAGCTAGACAATGTAGGAAGCTCTTGCGAAAAGCAATCAGGAGATATTTTCAGTGATGACGAATGATGTTCTTCCTTTGAAAGTTGTAGCACGGCTACATGTTTAGAAGACAGTGTATATGAAGATACCAGTTTGTGTGGTATTCATGAGGAGGACCTGCATTTCAAGGACACTGGTACTTCTGTGGCTAGCGATGACAAGTCCATTGCTTCTGACCATGCGTCTAGAAGCAGCATTTCAATCACAACATGTCGGCAACCTTTGGCCTTCCAGGAGCCACCTTTGTCTGAATCACCTAAAATTGAAAATGCATCAAAGAAGGCAGCATCCACCTTATTAAATCTTTCAGCTAGTCCACGCCCTGTCCATTGTGGAAGTTCTGAGGCAGTCTGCCAAAAGAAGTGACCACATCCGTGCATCTTTGCGATCAAGCATGATGTTTCCAAGCCCAACTGAGTCTTTGGTTGCTAGCCTTCACAGAGGTTTGCAGAGTTGATTCTTATCTTTGGTATTGTTTCATGCAGTGACAAGCTTGGGCACCATGACTTCAACTTATTGAAGAAGCTGGTACTTCCTGATGGATCCATATTGAGGGCCAAACTTTCAGCATAATTAATTAGGTTAGACATGTGGGTAATTCTGAGAGAGAATGATCTAGCCATGATTTATGAAGCAGATTTGGAAAGCTTCACTTAGTTTACATTGTATAATTTCTTGGGACATTCATTCAATTCTGTGTAATCTTTCCAAAATTAAATAGCGTAATATTTTTTTAATTTACATTGTATAACTTCTTAGTTTACATTGTAGAACTTCTTGGGACATTCATCCGGAAAAGCGCTATGGTAGTTAATAAAAAAAAATTCACCGAAATTAAATAGCGCTATTGAAGCTAATTAAAAAAATCAACAAAATTAAATAGCGCTCATCAAAGCGCTATTCAAGCTAATTTAAAAAAAAAATTAGCGCTTACATAGCGCTTTCTAAGGCGCTATTGAAGTTAATTAAAAAAAAAAAATCAACGCTTAGATAGCGCTTAATAAAGCGCTATCTAACGAAGCGCTATTCAAGTACGCGCCTTGCATAGCGCTAAAAAGCGCTATCTAAGCCTATTTTTAAGCGCTATGCAAGCCTATATTTGTAGTAGTGGTATATCCCCACGTCCTAGGTTTGAGACCCATCGGCGGCATAGTTACTTTCTTATGGTGTTGGCCTATAGGTCGCACCTTGTTGATAGGTTATGGAATCCTATAAAAAACTAGCTCGCTTTCCAAAAAAAAAAAAGTAAACACATTAAGCATCAACAATGATAAAACTGATAGAAGCAAAACCCAACTCACAACAAAACAACAAATGCACCTCTGTGAGATTAAAATTAATGTCCTTCAATCCCCCGAAACTTAATCGCAACTCTATCATACGCCTTGCAATCAACACCCACAAAAATTTGACCAAAACTCAACACAACATAATTGAATCATCAAATTGCATCAGCATTAGCAATATCAAATCCAACTATACAAAACAACCCGAAACTCAAATTCAACCCACGAAAACTCACAATCAACAAAAAACCAATCTAACACACAACAAATTACTAGAATCCGCCTTACTAAGATACATTTGCTTCCCACAGTCCTTGTTGAAGAAACCAAGATAAATTTAATTAAGAGGCAGACCAAACATCTAAAATGAATCCATATAGGATGAACAGGTTGAAAGAAAACACTACCAAATATGTGATTCCCATCTCCCTGTTTACTTATAAAAGGTGACCCCCCGATACTTGGAACTCTTGGACTTGGGCTCTCTTCGTCTCTTCTAAGGGTGTGTTTGGTTGCATAGAATCCTATGCCATGAGAATTCATGAGGGGACCACTACATTTTAAGCTAAATTGATATATCACTCCACATTCACCATTTGGTTTTGTGATCAATGGTGGGAATGAAAGTCCCATGAACATGGGAATCACATGCCTTGGGGGGCCAAGGAGTGGGATTCTCATGTTCATGGGACTTCCATTCCCACCATTGATCACAAAATCAAATAGTGGTGAAATGGTAAATGTGGAGTGATATATCAATTTAGCCTAAAATGTAGTGGTCCCCTCATGAATTCCCATAGCATAGGATTCCATGCAACCAAACACACCCTAAGTTTCTAAAAATTATAATATAAGAATAAAATAATTAGAAAATAATAGATTAAAAGATCAAATCACAATATGAAGTCATTAGTGTTTTGGAGTAAACCAACCGTGTCCATTATGACCTGCTTGTGAATTCACTGTATCAATCGGCGCCAAGTGCCCAATTGGTGCTAGCAAAAGGGAAACCAAAACTTTTTTCACCTTCCCCTGCATCTTATTAATCAAACATTTGTCTTATGAGGCCGTCGTTAGATAACAATCAGAACAATGTATAAATTTATTTGTAATGAATAATGTAACAGTACTAATACTGTTTGTATCATAAATTGATTACAACGAAATCAAATCAAATAAATAAATCTACAACTTGTGTTGCATATAGAGGCTAGCAGAGATACTATGTCCTATAGACAGATTTCGCTCCTACTCGGTGTCGTAATTTCGCTCCTACTCGGTGTCGTAGTTTGTTGGGCGTCTGACGAATTTATCGAATGTTTTATCTCTCAGATCCACTACACCACAGTGGCCCATTAATAGCGTTTGCTCATAGCATTTTTTATATTTGTGCTCTCCAAAGCCCAGGTATTAATAACATTTCAATATTAAAACGCTATTAAAAATAAGCGGGAGATTGCTATCGAAAGCCCAAAATTTTAGAAAATTGCTCGCACTTTATCTTTACCAAAAGGCCCAAAAAAAAACATTTCTCTATCACTCTCGCTCAATTTCTTCACACTATTGCTATCATAGCTCTTTGTTGCTCTCCCCCTCTCTGCCTCTTTGTGATCAATTTCGGAGTTGAGGCAATTCTAGGGTCAGGGTTTGTTTAAGCATTGGAACTCTAAATCCGACAAGGTTTGCAAATCTGTTCGAGCAAGGATGAAAAATCAACTAAAACAAAAAAAAAACCCCTCAAATCATCAACTATTTTCTATTTTTCCTGTAATTTTATCTCCAAATCAATCTCTTTTTCTTCTTCTCGAGATCTGCTTAAATTGTTTGATCTTCTTTGGCGGCGGCGGAGGTGGAGGCAATGGGGAGACGTTGTTCCAAGTACGCTATCTATTGGTGACAATCTCATCTGAAACCTACCAACCTTGAATATGATCTTGGTAAGTTTCTAGAAACCTTATTTTTTTTGTTTGGTGATTGAAAATCAAGAACTTAAGAATCTCTTCATGTTGAAGAAAATGGAGGCAAATATGAGAAGGACTCTCTGCCTGAAGTTACTGAGTATTGTTTTGAGCAGTTCAAGACTGCCACTTCTGGCTTCTCTACCGATAACATCATCTTTGACCACGGAGAGAAAGCTCTGAATGTCGTTTACAAAGGAAAGCTTGATAACATTCTGTTCATTGCATTCAAGCGCTTCAACAAGCCGACTTGGCTCGATTCTCGCCAGTTCATGGTTCGATTTTGCTTTTGCTTTGATTCTTATATTTTTTTTAAATGAAATTTGTTATATTTTTTTAAACCAAAACAAATCCCTCCATATCCCCTTTTGGAAATAGTTCACAAAACAAAAGGGGAGTTAATACGCACCCTGATCCGACTATAGATGTTGGGTCTGTTGATGAATCGAATGAAGTCATGGAAGAAATCATCCATGCAACAAGCAAGGACGAGCATGTCTTTGCCTTGCTCATTGGTGCTCCTCCCACTTCCCTTTTTTGCATGTTTGAGTCAAGGGGGATCTGAAATATTGGCAAGTCTGACTCCGCTAAGGAGCAACAAGGTGAGATGCAGGAAATGAGGGGTATCAACATGCACACGGGAGTGGCATAGCACCAAAGATGAAATGGGCAGCTAAGCTAAAACAGAGAAATTGATGCACAATCTGCACCAATACCAAGCTCCACTGCAAAAATATGTTGCTTTGATGAATCTTCATTTATCTATTTAGCTCAACAAATTTTATTCTTTTGGCAGTTAGTAAAACTATTGTCTGTCTTAAATATGTATGATTTTTCCTATGGGTATAGGAGAGGAATGAAAGGATGTTCTACAAGCTTCTTAATGGTTATCTTGAGGAGTTATTCCCTATTGTATACCCTGACTGTGGGCGAGGCCTCGCCGAAATGGAAGCATCTTCAGGTGCCCTTAGTGTCTTTACATCAGCTTAAAGGGGAAGTAAGGATACCTAGCACATTGTCCATTTCATTATAGTACTATCATGTTAATTATTTTAAATTGCTTCAAATCTTGTTTGTGGCTGATGTATCAACCTCAACAATGCTCATGAAATTACTTTGATGTACATAATCATTGCTACGTATAATCCCTATGTTGTGGATGTTAAGTTGAGAAAGGGGTTTTTTGCAGGGGAAATTTTTTGAGGTATTGAAGAACTGGCCAAAAAGGAGTATACAAGTTATCCTCGTCACTGATGGTGAGTGAATTTTAGGGCTTGGGGATCTTAGCTGTAGGCAAAAAAAAATACTAGATTACTCATCACAACTTCATGGCCATGAAATTCTATAGTAGATCTTATCAACATGCCAATCTCTATGGGCCCACTCCACTTTTTTTTTCTTGCCCTACTTGGAGATGATTCAAATTATGACTACATTTATAATGTTTTCAGGGGATGGGTATTCATGTGGGAAATCTTGCTTTGTATTCGGCAATAGAAGGTCTCCCCCCACCTTCAGTAAGAGCATTTATAAAATTTACTCATGCTAATAGCATATGCTAATTTTTATGTACATTTTTCATCTCTCATTCTCTTTGGTTGATAACCAAGACAAATTTCCAAATATCAAACTATTGGCCTTGTGCATGTCATATTGCATTAACCTTGTTTATATGAGACATGGCCACTTATATGTGAAAATTTTTTATTCACAGTATTTGCCTATAACCATTGATGTGGGAACAAACAACGAACAATTGCAAAAGGACAGATCCATATTGGACTCGAGAAAAAGAGAGCAACTGGTCAGGTCCCTTAAGCTTACTATCTCATAATAACTTGCCAAGTATATGGATTTCTATATGGCGGCTTATATATGTTAAAAACTTCTATGGAAAGTTTTGCCAACTGTAGGAGTATGATGTTCTTCTACTCATGTGTGCAGTTAAGCAGAACTATGGCAAAAATGTCCTCATACAGGTTACTTGTCATAACCAATAGTAAATATAAATTGATATAGAATTACTAGACTTGAGTGAAATATGTGATGTGAAGGTAACGATTCTTTGTTCCATGATGAAATCTACAATTTGAAGACTTTGCTAAGCACAATGTGTTTGAGCTACTTGTGAGATATCGCTCAACTCATCTTGTTTTCAATGATTGTATACAAATCATTTAGTTTTCCATTACAGCTTTTGGAAAAATATTTGCTACCCTTTCGAACTACTAGGTTATGACTATTCTTTAATGCTTGTGTGGAACATGATCAAGTGTTTGGGAATTTATTTCTTATTTTTCTTTTAGATTGCAGCTCTACAAGACAATAAGAAAGCTTTGGAACACCTCAACAAGTCGAAACAATATGTTCTTTTTGAAGTAAAAAGGATATTGACAATTGCTCTGGAACGGGCTTTGATAAATGTCTTTGTGGAAGATTAACAAGTTGCAAGTATATGATCAAGGCAATGGCAGATAGTGCCTTTATTTAAGAGTTGTCTTTGTTTAAAAAAATTTCAATGTGTTAAATGAAAGTTTTGCTTTGCTTTGTGAAAAAATGGAAGTGAGTACATGTTGCTTGAACATTTAAGCTTAACATAAAATAGCATAGTTTGTTTAACATTTTTTGAATTCATAGAGAGAAAAACAGAGAAAATAGGGTAGAAGGCAGCTGCTCCTGCAGGTTGTAAACCTAGTTCTTTGGTTGTTTCATATAAGGAAAAACAGAGTGTAAGAGAAGGTGATACAACTGTTCTTTTGGTTGTTTTTCAGGTGTAGAAGCAGCGAGAAAACAGGGTGTAACAGGAGGTTGTAGCTCTGTTCTTTTGGCTGTATTTCAAGTACAGAAATAGCTCTGATTTTTTTTTCTTATATCAATAAGATTGTTACAAAGTTGTCTGTCCGCGGAGTAGGCAAAGTCGAACCACGTTAATTTTCGGTGTGATCTTTATGTTTCTGAATATTTCTTGTTGTTTGCTTGATTATTAGCATAGTATTTCTAGCCATGACTTTCACCAACTAGGTCCGGGACTTGTGTTGGAATTACTTGCATCAGTTTTTGGGCTGATTGTTCCAGCAGGTTCGAGCTGAAAGAAACAAACCTACATAACCGCATTGATTTGCAGCATCTAGATATGCCATTGCCAAAGACAATGTTAGTGATGCTAATGGAAGCATTGACAGTGTAGTATGCTAGAATTATTTGATCGAATTAGGAAATTTTTTGATGTTGTTAGCTGACTTGGTCTTTGTTGTTTAATTCAACCAACACTACTAGTGATCTATCTGCAAATGATCTATCTGCAAAGGCTACACTACAAGGAAAACCACAAAGGTACACTAAATGTGTACCTTTCTTAAATGTCAGATGCCAAATGTTTATTAGAAACCTGTGCTTTTATATATTACACAAGCCTTCAGAAGACGGATATCAATTTTTTATAGTTGGCAGGGCTAACATGACTAGAAGTAGCTTTAATCATCATGTTGAAATGACTGGCAGTAGCAACAATCGTCATGTTGAAACTGAGGATTTGACAACACTCACTACACCAAAAACCCCCATTAGCAACGGTTCTATACCGTGGGCGTAACCCATTGTCACGGCTAAGAGCTGTGGGCTACAGAGGCGTCGCGAAATTCCTTGTAACGGCTATAAACCGTTGCTAAACATTGTAGCAACGGTTTTTTGCTTGAACAGAAGTGGTGATTTTCAGCATTTAGCCACGGTTTTAAACCGTTGCAACAACAATAGCAACGGTTTTTAGCCGTGGCAACAATAGCCACGGTTTTAAGCCGTGATAAAGTATGGCTAATAGCAACGGTTATAAACCATGGCTAACAAGGTAGCAACGGTTCTAAGCCATGGCTAACCTTGGCCACGGTTTTAAGCCGTGATTAAGTATGGCTAGTAGCAACGGTTCTAAACCGTGGCTAACAAGGTAGCAACGGTTTTAAGCTGTGGCTAACCCTGGTCACGGTTTTAAGCCGTGGCTAAACAGTGAGAAATAAACCGTGGCAAACGTGATAGCAACGGTTTTTAGCCGTGTCGATTCACGGCCACGATTTTAAGCCGTAGAAACTTATGAAGAACGCCCACGGTTCCTAGTCGTGGCAAGCTGCAACCACGGTTGTAAGCCGTTCGCAGTTAAAACAAAATTCAAAAAAAAAATCTTTTTTGTTGCGCAAATTCATATAATCGAAAAAAAATTTATATTTTTTTTTGCTGCTGCAGCAAAATCACAGCCGTGGCACCTACAAAATCAGTCCTTACTATGGTATGTGTCATGCCTCCGGCACGAATAAGATTCCACAAACTATATGCTAGATAAATACAAAATCAACCGTAAAAAGGAACTTCTCAAGTTTTGACGCCAGACAAAAACATGTAAACAAATAGCACTAATGTACAATAACAGGATTAACCTGAACAAATGGAACCTTGTTATATCATGTTTCGCTCGCATCTAAAACAAAACAATTTCTCTATGTTTTTTCCAACAATACAAATCCACCTAGTTATAATGTAAGAAAATACATTGATGCCATTAGGAACAGACCCCATTTCTTTCAGTAGTTGCTTGTTCAATATACTGAAAATGAAAATGATGAAAACACTGGCAGCTCTTTGGAAAATTTACCATTCTCTGAATCTTGGTAATCAGACAACCTTCCCGTAGTATGGAAAAGTTGTTGTTATGAATCTTTCATATTCGTTGTGCTTGTAGGGCCGAACTGGAATCTGCAATTGAAATTTCTATCATCTTCTCATACTAACCAAAACACACACACTTAAAAAGGTTGTTCAATGAGGATGCAGCTGTTCATAGAGAAAACACCAGCCAATGGTTTTTTTTAAAGTAAAAACATAGCATTTTTAATCCTTCCTTGTAGCAATTGCCAAAATGGTTAATGTATTAAAGTCCAGACTTCATTTTCTAGTTCTCCCTATGATCAGTATTACCATATAAAGCATTGAAGTTCATACATTTTGAGGAGCTACTAGTGGTATTACAGTTGTATGATGAGAAAAAATGCTCAGTTTTGGAATCAGTTTTTAACTGATTCATATGAACACGTCTTGATCAGACTTAATTGACCAAACAAAGCAATCATTTACTCATACCAAGGAATGAAAAATTATGCATTGGTAAACTACCTGCTTTGCAAGTGACAGGGCTGTGTAGCCAAGCTTGTTATATTCAACCTTGAACTGGAAGACCCATAGATGTCGGGAACCTTGAATGAGGTATAATATCGACCCTGCAACATTAGGTGCATATGAGCAAAGGTTCGTATGAAGAAAGATGGATCATCTAAATGATAACTAGAATAAAATGAAAACTACCTTCTCATCTGTTGATAAAGTTTTCAACACATAGGGGCTCATCATGTAGAACTGAACTTGAACGTCATCAGCGACATATGGTTTCCAGCTCTTTTCAGACCACTCATAGATCTCCACAGAGTATTCCTTCAATCAAATTTCCATGAGAAAGATTCAGTTTTGAATTCCTCATCCCTGTTTCAATTTTTGAGATAATGTTGTTTCAAATGAAACTACATGGGTGGGAGGGGTACCAAGTCATCCTTCATCCTATACATTGCAGGTTCAGCTGTCTCCCCAACGTGGTGGTGTTGTACATTGACCGCCTAGAAAGAAAAATAGAAACAAAACAGAATAAGGGGATTGTTATTAGGTGGTACATATCTGCTTACTCATATAGTGACAAACTTTTCTTTGTTTTTTTATCAGCATAACAAAGAATATGAGAAAGCATGTTGAATTACAATACCTTAAGATGACCTCTTTCGTGGAAGATCCATTTGTTGAGTTTAGTAGCAAATTGCTCATTGCCAGATTTCTTGTATCTGTTATGACAAGATGATTTTTCCATATGATTTATCTCAGAAGATGGAACAATCTTAGAGAAATGATGGTTATATCATGTATAAACTGTATAAACTGTACAAACTGAAGCAAAAGGCATCTAAAGCAAGGAATTGAGCTAATCCTGCTTCTAAATTTTCCTACCTCAGTGGCTGATATAAACCAATAACTATAGCGTTTGCACACAAGAGACTGAAAATAGGTGACTTGGAATTAAGCGTACCCAGGAACTAACCAGCTAATATAAAGTGGGTAAGGATTGCTCATTTCTTCAGCTTCCCAGCTTCCAATCAATGAGAACACCATCTCCCCAGTATGAAACAACCACTTGAGCTGAAAAAGAACAAGGATCACCTGTTCAATTCATTACAAGTGCCAAATCCCACAGAGTGTAAATATCATCAAAATAGAATATAAAAAGATAAACCAAAAACCCATCTCAATATATCAACTCTATCAAGTTCAAAGACCTACATGAACTGAATAAAAAACCGCATTGAAGCTAAAGTAGATGAACAATCACAAACAACGGAAAAAAAAAGTGCTAAAGATGCAAAAAACAGTAGAATTTCAGTGAAGTAATATGTATGACCAATATGGGAACATGGTTATGCAGCAAAGCATCTGAAGCACTAATGAACTGCAAAAATGTTATTGAAGTTTTTTCTCTAGGGTTGAAATGAAAGGCAAAGGAAGCCATGTATATAACTTGGTCTCAACAGATGGATACGTATTCAGTGGCTCCACGCGCAACCATAATCATCTCTATGAGGACTGTCGCTACACCATTGAAGATCTATCAAAGAAACAGAAATAAGAAAACACAAATAGATATAGCTTCACATGTAGTTTATCGTGTTACACAAACATTTACAGACAATCCATCACCAGCAAATTACCTGATTGAGCAAGAACTCTTTTGAAAAATAACATTAAGCGTCTAACGTCTTCAAAATTCAAGGACACGTAACTAAGGTTAAAATACAAACACTAATGACTAATGAAAAAATGAAATTGAAGATTTCTCTCAAACATGAAAGATATCCTCAATAGGGCAAAACTAATCTTGAATTCTTAAGTGAGTTTGGTGCTTGGCCTTTAGTAACTTTCAACATTTAATCAGAGCATACAGAACGAGTTGTAATACACAACAAGTCTTGCTCTTCCCATATTTGAAATTTTGAATACATTTAGAAAGATAAAGCTAGAACAAAAAAATCCCCATGGAAGTGCAACAAACAACTTGACATAGTGCCCACTGAAGTCTAATTCAAGGAACCACTAAATTTACAGAAGGTGATTGAGCTGTACATAGGTATTACCCATTCATATTTGCATACAAAAGCACATACAAGTAATTTTTCAATGTATATTAGCATAAACTAGTAATAATTGCTAATAGTGTAAAAACATCCGAAGTTGTAAACACTAGTGGTATTTTGTTAATGTGAAACGAACAAAATAAAGGGCAATTTGTGCGCGGTAACTTAAAAGTTGTGGAATTTAATTTTTCGATTCACAAAACCTACAAATATTTACATTGGTCTCAACAGATGGAAGTATGTTCATACCTGTCTAAGACGCAAAAGCTGCAAGATAGTTTTGCTCTTTGGATCCATGGCATTGATACTGAAAAGACACAACATGTCAGCATTAACAACAATCTACCTAACCAAGAAGATAAAATACAGTAGACATTGACTGCAGGAAACATACCCTCGAATTCGGATGATAAACAACAACTTAGCTTCTGGGTTAACATAGAACCCTCCCTTCAACTTAGCCTCACGCTTCAACCTGATCAGCTCCTTTTGCTAAAAAACAGAATTCATTTTATTAATATCACAAGTACCACACAACAAAAACACACCATATTTCAACTTAAATACAAAGCAAATTTCTGTCACCTGCTCCTCGTACTCAGCAGCATACTTTTTAGCTCTGCTGAAGATAATCTTGCGGTTCTCAACATTCTTCTTCTTAGAAGCCTCCGTTTCCTGCTTCTTCACAAGTGCCCACTCTTCAGCCCTCTTCTGCTTCTTCAAGAAGGACTCGGGAACGACGGAGTCTACCTTCATGTCCTCACCCATCTCTCTCCCTCACTGCACAACAAATTCAAAACATCAGTAATTGAATCAGTAAACAACTAAACCATTGTTTGAGATCCTCTACAGTGTTACAAACAAATGGGTCAATAAAACCCTCAATGGGGCTAAACCAAAACAGCCAAAACTTACAAGTACTTGCCACAATTACCTGCAATTGTCAACCAAGCAAAGTTAGCTTTTATAGCTTGACAAGAAGCTCAAACCAATCATGCATTCGAAGAAACACAAATGCTGGAAAAAATAAGTTTTGTTAGTTATAAAAACAAATGCTGGAAAAACAAATGCAAGAAAGAACTTTCCCACCTTTGCTGCTTCAGCTCTGACGGCAATCAGAACCAGAACTAATTTTTTGTGTTGTTCTCATTTTACTGATATCCTAGTCTGAACTCTTGAATGGAGGATTTGGTTCTGTCCAAATTCAACTTCTGAGCCGATCACTCGCCTGGGTGCTGCAAATTCTTCAATCGCCAACAAAGAAACTCTGACCCTATCTTCCACCAATAAACACAATACAAGAAAATAACACCTTATAATCCTAGATGTCTGGCTCTGCAGTGGGCCTCTATTTTGCATGCTATCTCGAATAGCAGAGATATGTCTGAGAAAATTTCCGAACTCATTTACACTTGGTGCACTATGAGATATTTTTCCTTTCAGCTTTGCTGTATTGTGTTCTGTTTGGTATTGCATTCATTCATTAATTCCTTTTTTCCATCACCAAAGTGTAAATGTAAAAAGTTTCCACTTATCAACCAATGGTCGAATGTGGATACTCTTAAGAAAGCTACTGACCTAGTTTACTGCAAAAGTAAAAATGTAAATCTCAAAAAATCTTTCACAATGAGATTAAACCAACATATTACCTGATTCTTTCTCTGCTTCATGTCCTCCATGTTTAATGGCCCGAGAGTAATTGTTTTGCCCTCATTGTTACTATCTGACACCTCTTCTGAACTCTGTCCCTCATCGCCTCTCTTCTTTCTCTCCTGCAAAGAGAAATGAATTGAGAAACATACAAACAATTAAAAGGTTAAGATGATCAAGAATGATATTGCTGCTATCAAGCACAAATGGTGTTTTGCGTGTACAAGGAGGAGGACCTGAAATAGTGACAAGAAAGAATAAAAAATGAAAAAAATACTTACCAATTCCTTTACTCTCTCTTGCTGTATAAGTTCTCGGACAGGACGATAGGCTGCCGTCGTGCACAGATTCTGTTTCAAGAATTTGTCCATCCAATTTAATTGCAGCTAAACAAACAAAATGTCATGAAATGCTTTGAAGAAGATACAGACCTTAAGGTCACTTCCAGTGTATCCTTCTGTCATGGTTGCAAGCTCCTTGAAGTCTAATCCTTCTTCAACCTTCTCTTTAGACAACAGTGTTTTCAAGATTAGTTCCCTGTTCCCAACGGATGGTAGACCTACCATGATCCTGTACAGCAGAGACAAACCATATTACAACAAAAATCATTTTACAAAGTTTGTATTCCATTTCACATATGATGTGGGCATCAAAGCCTATCTCTGCCATGGACTCAACTGAACATACCTTGCCTCAATTAAACTTTTGCTTGTTATTTACAAAAGCGATATTTCCCTAAAATAAGCTTATATAGTATACTTAATTTGAGGGATTTAGCTAATTAATATAGGTGAGATAACAATGACAAGTTTAAACATTCATGAATTGTGAAGATTGTGAATAACGTCGAACATAAATGACATACCTGCGCTCAAACCGCCTAATAATCGCTTCATAAAGGTCAAAATGTCTGTTTGTTGCAGCAAGAACAAGAATAAGCTCACCAGGCTTTGTTGCCCATCCCAGTGTGTCATGAACTCATTCTTGATCTTTCTCATGGCCTCATGCTCGCCAACTCTAGTTCTCTGCCCAAGCATGCTATCGACCTCATCCACAAAAATAATTGTTGGAGAGACCTTTGCTGCAAGGGTAAATAAAGCTCTAACATTCTTTTCATCCTCTCCAAACCATTTTGAAGTGATGGTGGACATGGAAACATTTATGAAACTTGCCCCTACCATTTTCATCCTCTCACTGATATTAACCCATTAGACGATGCCACACACTAGTGTTTATTTTGTGACAATCAGAGAAGATTTTAATACTCTTTCATTGTTTATCTTACAGTTTCTTTATTGCTGCAGCCATATTTGCTTTGTATCTGTAGGAAGCCAATGACAAAATCCAAAAAAGCGTTTAGGGAGGATAAGGAGTAAGCATTTAGGCAGGGTAAGTAGAAAACTGTGTCTACTAACCTTGAGGGAAAAGTCGGTTGCATCTAATAACAACAACTTGGCTTCAAAATAATGTGCTAAAGCTTTGGCAAGCATTTGTTGGTACATCTCTTTGCCAATCAAAAAAATGCCAATTAGGATGACAACCAAATGATGAATGAATGCAAACTTCCAACATATCAAACAGATCACATGTAAGAAGCAACTTACCAGCAGGGCCTGAGAGCAATATCGAACGACTTAATGAAAATCTAATGCAACAAAAGTGCTAGTAGGTTTAATCAGGTAAGAAAAACTAAAGCAGAGGTGTAGCAACTTCCACCAAACATAAGCATATATGTTATTGTATAATGGAGTAGAGGTAAAAAGTGATAATAGAAGTTTTCAATTTCAAACTCCACAAGAAAACACAACGATTTATGATTGCTCCCCTCAGCTGTTGAAAGTGAAAGATTTACAGATCTCTAATGGAGTTGACCAACTTATTATTCTCTAATGGAGAAATCAGGGTATGGAAGAGATGGGATTTACAGATCTCTTCGACCCCAATTGGTTTTCCCCACTGATCCCAATCTTTCCATGATTGATCTTCTTTTCAGAAACTCCAATTCCTATTCTAAATTATATTACATATATACATTTACTCTTTTTCAGGAGAGAAAGATGCATGAAATCGATTTGAAGGCCACCAAACATTCACTTTCAAGAAGAATTCAGTTTTCAAACAAAATGCTCATTGTAACTCAGATATGGTTGTCCGTACCTGCTTCGTCTCAATCCTGATACTGTAACTCAGGTATCACTGAGCAAGAAAACTAACAACAATTTTCCAAGTGGGTTCCTCAAATATGGTTGTTGAGGTCCGAAAATGGATTAGTTAACAAGAACTGTCCAAGTGGACTCACATAACTCAACACAATCGCACAACACCATTTAGTAGAACAATTGGCACAATATGTTCAATCTTTGATTTGAGATTTTCAGCGGTAGATTTCATATCTAGTTGTAGAAGAGAGTAGAGATAGTCTGGTATATAAAGAAATCAGAAAATCAAATCACCAGTATGCAATTGGAAGAAACAAAATTCTTTCCACAAAATAAACTTTTACTTGAATGAAAGAGCAGCACAATTCTTGCACAAATACGATATGGTACTGTAATTCTAGAACTTGGAAAAATGGAGCCTTTTGTTAAACAAGATTCTCGAATTACTCATTGTAACCAGAGAATGAACTGAATGAATATACCTTGTCAAATTTAACACTTCTAAGTCTTTGTAATTGTCAGAAATTACATCCAAACTTGCATCTGTAATATTTTGCATTAGCAAGAACAATGTAAATCATATACAAGGAGAAAATATGCATGATGTCAAACTTGAACATTGAAAGTAAGGATATGAGCAAACAATCTTATTACTACAAAAGAAAGTAAATGAAAACTTCAAATCTGTATTCCATAGTTGATTCCTTGATTAAGAGATCAAAAGGAATCTCTAAGTTGAAGCTTGAGAGTGAAGACTGATATTGAGAGAAATAGTTTGATTTTTAGGTGTAATATGGGTAATTTTGGTAGTTGAATTTATCCAGTGGGGATATTTTGAGAATCACGAAAAATACCACGTATATGTTGGACTGGTTATTAATGGGAAGTCTTTTGAGATTTTGTATGGTGCAATGAGGTTTCATCTTTTCGAATATTCTTAATCATTTAACATAACAAAAATATTACCATTACATCTAAATTGTCTTAATCATTTTTTATAACACCAAAACTATTCAGTAATTAGTCATAGAAACCAAAGTTTATCTTTCACATGTAATGTTTAGTTTTGTTTGTTGGCTAGCTGATCTTCTCAATCACTGTACTCTCCTTTTTCAATAATATTTCTGTTGTTTTATGGATTTAAAAAAAAAATACTAAAGTTTATCTTGGATATGGCTGTATATGTGAGGTATTTTTACATATTATAAATAGCTAATAGCCGATATTTCATTCTCTCATTGCCATGCTCTTTTCCGAGTACTAGAATATTTCTCTCTGCCTTATTTATCAATGTACAACCGAATCATTTCATATTTCTGGTCCAATACAAACATCTGACTTTACACACACTGCATGATATTGTTTCCAAGTGATACGATTTGATACTTGTAAAAAGTTAACTAATCTCTTTTGAGATAAATTGTTGTAAGTTATTGTCCAAAAAACAAAAGTGAATTGCAAGCTTGTAATAACGTTTTTCTTAAATGGGAACAAATAAAAGGAATTAACCTAATTTCATCCTAAATAAAAGAGAACCCTGATGAACCCTAATTTCATCATAAATAAAAGAGAGAGAGAGAGAGAGAGAGTACCTGTTCGGTTGCAGTGGCTGATCAATTAGAGGTCGAGGGAAGTCGATTGAAGTCGAGGGAAGTCAATTGAAGTCGAGGGAAGTCGACGGAGGAGCAGGGAAGTCGAGGGAGTAGGGCGAGGGGAGGAGAGAAGTCGAGGGAGGAAGCAGGGAAGGAGAAGGAACAGGGAAGTCTCGTCGAGGGAGGGAGCAGGGAAGGAGACGATGTCGAGTGGAGGGTTTGTGGAGGGGAGCTTGGATTTTGTCGATGGAAGTCGAATGGAGCGCCAAAAATAGCCTGCCCAATTTTTTTCTAGCTTTTCATGTAGCCACGGTTTTGAGCCGTTGCTAGAGCTAGCCACGGTTTAGAACCGTTGCTAAATTCTTTTTTGCAACGGTTTTGAGTCGTTGCTAAATCTAGCCAAGGTTTAAAACCGTTGCTAAATTTTTTTGTTGCAACGGTTTTTAGCCGTTGCTAGCTCTAGCCACGGTTTAGAACCGTTGCTAAATTTTTTTGTTGCAACGGTTTTGAGCCGTTGCTAGATCTAGCCACGGTTTAGAACCGTTGCTAAATTTTTTTGTTGCAACGGTTTTGAGCCGTTGCTAATAATGCCCACGGTCTGGAGCCATTGCTACTATTAGCCACGGTTTTTAGCCGTGCCAATTATACCAACGGTTTTAAACCGTGGCCAGGTTGTTTTTTACCCACGGTTTTAAGCTGTTGGTACTTCTAGCTACGGTTTTTTGCCGTGGCAAATACACCAACGGTTTAGAACCGTGGCCAACTCGGCGTAGCTAAACTGCCCTTTTGGTGTAGTGACTAGATCCTCTTCAGGTGAGGCTTAGTTCTATGCTTATATGTGACAACTTCAAAACACTGTTTTTGGTCAGGAGGGATTCGAAAATTACACCATATATTGTTCTACTAGTTTATGTCAGCTTTTTGCATTCCATCTAATATTCTTGTACATGGCTGATAAAAATTCTAGAAATTTGATGTTTTCCGTGAAGCCAAAACAAAAGGAAGAAGTGATTGCATGAAAGAGAAGTATGATGGTGAGTGCCTTTATTTGCAAGTACATTTTCCAAGATTCCTGTTATTAATTGTTCTAATTTGGTGTTTATCCATCTAAGAAAAAAAGTAAGCTCTATAAGTGTTTCAAACGTAAAGAGATCATTCATTTGAATCTCATTGTAGAAGCTGACATGGGTTTAGTTAGAATAAGCCATTGCATCCATTATCAAAATGATTGGGATATTAGAAGGGTTTTTAGTGTTCTGCTCTTTTCGTTACCTATCTTATCTTTATCCTAGTCCGATAATTTACACAAATACAGGCAGAGAATAACAAACAACTAAAAAGTTTGAATGTTACATAGCACTAGCCAGGGTAGCATCTGAATTGTTGTTTTATTTCATGTAAGGTACTATAGACTAGATGTGTGAGAATTGGATCATTGGGTGTTGTGTAGGTAGTATGTAGGATAAGGTTGTTATAAAGGATTAATTTCAGCCAAAAGTATACTTTCACAAGAGTTTTGATATGTATTTATGTTTATTTGGCAGGATGAAGAAGAAGAAAGTGTCTGGAAAAATGAATCTATGTACTTTGAAGAAATGACATTTTCATGTTATGCTATAAAGAAAATTAATTAGTTTGTCATTGTACTTATGTTTCTACCATGTATTAAACTAGTGTAATTATGCTATAAATGAGGATTTTCTTACATGGTCGGATTATATTTACTGTTGCACTTTTAGCAGGTAGACATTGCAAACGATACCAACATAGCTAAAGAAAATGGCGTGGACTTTTAATAGCACTTTTAAAGTGTCGTGGTTAACTAATTTTACAACACTCCAAAAAAGTTGTATAAAACTATGTAACAACATTTTTTAAACTCTATGCAACAACAATTTCTAAGCGTTATAGAAGATGTTACAATAACATTTAAAAAGGCTATTAAAAGAGCATTTTTAATAGCGTTCCGAGCGCGCTATCATAGAGCTAGACTTTTAATAACGGGGGATGTCACAGCATGTCATTTAATGCTATCATATCTAGTTATAGCATTTTTGGCTTGTTATAAATGAGAATTTTTGGTGTAGTGGTTGTCAAGGAATGAATGAACAACTCTGGAAAAAATTATGTATGGAAGAACCTATATTTTCTCTTCAATATATAGGGAGTAAAAACAGTTTATACTCGTTTGATTTAAAAAGGTGTGTTGATCAGCCACAACCGTTCTTAATTCAAAACAAAAGCTTGAAGTGCAAAAAGGCTTTGTAATCAATAGAGTCCCAAGGCCCATCTTTTAATAAGCTCAAGGCCCAATGTTGCTTCATAATTTATTAGTGTTGAAAATTAACACTTATAAATACATTATGATGACTTCACACAATAGATGTGGGGCTATTTATCATTAGCTATACAAACTCCAACAATACCCGTAAATATATAGAGTTGTCTTCTGGAGAGAAACTTTGACATTATATGCATTAGGAGAGGTGTCTTTTTTACCTGAACTTTCCTTAGTGAATACTTATCGAATTTACCAGTAACGTAGTGTGTATAGAAGACATTGAACTGTTCAACATGTTTAATAAATCAAGACAATGAGTATCTCACATATCATATCTTCACATTTTTCAATTCATACGGTTGTATTCATTTTTGTCTTGAACAAATCCCGGATTCATGAGAGCTTTAGAGAATTTAGCTATATCCTTCTCATAAATTTGACTCCACATTTAGTCCCATATAGATGACATTTAGATTATTAATAACCTATTGTATTCATTTTATCTCTCAAAAGATTAATGTCATTAAGAATAAAAAAATATTCACCCTGACCATCACAGATAGTATACATTTCTTAACATAGGAATGAGTAAGTGTGTACACTCTATTATTTGAGTTTCACCTAACTAGTTTGCCTTTTTGAACCTAGGCTTTGGAATTTCATTTGGCTAGGTTAGGTTTCCGCCAGATATACTCCCCATTGGATTGGCTTTAAGCCCATTCCCCTCGATAATTTTAACACTTGCTCTTTTGGTATACCTTTTGTAAGTTGATCTATAATATTCCCCTTTGACTTCACATAGTCAATGGAAATGATCCAAGTTTTGAGCAATTGTTTTATAGTATTATGTAGACTTATGTGCTTAGACTTGTCATTGTAAATGTTATTTTTCACTTGTTCAGTGGCTTTCATGCAGTCACAGTGAACACATATAGCAGTCACAGGTTGAGGCCATAACAGAACATCTTCTAGAATATTTCTAAGCCAGCCAGCTTCTTCAGCAGTTTGATCTAAGGCTATAAATTCATATTCAATTGTGAAATGTGCTATACACATTTGTTTTTATGATTTCCATGACACTATTGCGCCACCAAGTGTAAATACATATCCACTTGTGGATTTCGCAGTTTTACTAGATATCCAATTAGCATCACTATATCCTTCCAAAACTAGAGGATATTTTGTATAATGTAATCCATAGTTGATTGGGAACTTCAAGTATCGCAATACTCCGACCAAAGCTTCCCAGTGATCCTTGGATGGTTTGATAGTATATCTAGCCAATCTATTTACTGAGTAAGCAATTTCCGGTCTAGTACAATTTTTAATGTATTCTAGTGTCCCAATGATACGCGAGTATTCCAATTGTGAGACACTTTCTACCTTATTCTTCTTGAGTTTGCAACTTGGATCATAAGGTGTTTTAGCCAGATTGCTATCAAAATGACCAAACTTTTTCAAAAACCTGGAGGTAAATCTACTAATTCACACGTATGGTTTTGTAATAAATAGAGTCAAGGAGAATGATAGCTGCTTTGTAGGTTTGTGATTCACCCAGTGAGGAACGCCAAAAAGTTTGGTCCAAAATCTTTAGCAATCTTGACACTTTTCCCTCTCCTTGGCTCTAATTGTTGTTCTTGGACAACCGGTGTAGATCGGTTCCAAGTCTTTGTCTTGAACACTGGATGATGAAGCACCATTATCATAATTAAATTCAAGTACTTTTCTTTTATTTCCGTTAAGGCTATCATTGCAAGGACATATATTCTCAAAATATTTAGCCTCATTAGACTCAGATATTATTTGTATGAATATCTGAAAATTTTGATTTAATGACTAGAAATCGAATGTTGCACTATTATTGGCATATCCAATAAACACACAGTCAATTGTTTTAGGTCCGAGTTTAACCCATTTTGGAAGTAGCACTTGAACCTTTGCTAGACAACCCCACACTTTCAATATTTTATAGGTTGGTTTTCTCTTGCTCAATTTTTCATATGGAGTTTGAGATCACTCTTATTTGGTGGGATTCTATTTAAGATGGTGTTTGCAGTAAGTAAGGCTTCACCCCACATTTTTAATGGCAACCTTGAACTATTCAACATGAAAATAATCATGTTTTTCAAAGTTTTATTTTTACGCTCTGCAACCCCATTTTATTGAGGTCTGTAAGTGCAGTCGTTTGATGAATAATTCCATGTGAAGCTCAAAATTTTATAAAGGCATTGGAGTCATATTCTCCCCCTCTATCTGATCTTAGAATTTTGATTTTTTTGTTGATTTGGTTTTTGACTTCAGCTTTATATGTATCGAACATATTCAAAGCTTCATCTTTGGTATGTAGTAAATAAACTTAATAATACTTAATGTAATCATCTATGAAAGTAATGTAATAATTCTTTCCTCCACGAGTTGAGTTTGATTTGAAATCACCTAAATTTATATGAATTAATTCCAACAATTCATTTGATTTTTAAATTTCAGACTTATAAGATTTACTAGCAAATTTTGATTCTACACAAGTTTCACACGTATGTAAATTGTCAATTGTACATTTAGGTAGTAAACCAAGATTAACCATTCTACGCAAAGATCTAAAATTAACATGTCCTAATATATCATGCCATAATGTAGAAGACTCAAGCAAATAATTAGAATCATTATTTATATTATTACTGACATCTAAAACTAGTACATTCAGTTTAAAAACCCCTTTAGCTAGATAACATTTCCCAACGAATGTTCCCCCTTTAGTCAAAACAAAATTCTCAGATTCAAATACAAGTTTAAAGCCTTTTTGGCTCAGACCAGACACACGATTTTTAGTAATGTCTGGAACATGCAATACATCCATCAGGTGCAATACATCTATCAGGGTAAAGTCATTGCCAGATGTAAATTTCAAGACCACTTTCTCTTTTCCAGCAACACTTGCAGTAAATGCATTGCTTATGAACAACTTTTCTTCGCCATTGATAGGAGTGTAGGTGACAAACATGTTTCGATTTCCACATATGTGCCTTGTTGCATTGGTGTCAACCCACCAATCCTTACTATCTATCATCATGTTGACTTCAGAAACAACACCAACGAAGTTTTCAGCAATATTGGCTTCGATTTTGTTGTTTGTAGTAGGATTCTCCTTCTTGCGGTGGCAATCTTGTGCCTTGTGTCCAGGTTTTCCACATACCCAACAGGCACCTTTAATTTGTTTTAAATTTTTTCATTTTGGAACAAGTGCATGTGAGTGTGGACGTTTTCCATCATACTTGTTGTTTTTCTTCTTCTGACTTTTGTGCATAGGCTTGGACTTATTTCCATCCTCAACAACATTGGCTTTGGCGTCGAACTCAAAAGCATTCATCCCTTCACTCTTGCGGTGATCTTCTTGAACCCATAGTTTGAGAACCAGATCCTCCATTGTCATGTCAGTCTTCTTATGTTTGAGATGTATCTTGAAATCATTCCAAGATGGAGGCAACTTCTCAATGACAGCCCCGACAGCAAATTGATGTGGTAATTCCATTCCCTTTGCAGCAAGTTTTAAGATCAGAATTTGGAGTTCCTCTTCTTGATTCACAACCGTCTTCGAATCCATCATTTGGTACTTTAAGAATTTCCCAATGATAAACTTCATTGAACCACCGTCTTCAATTTTATATTTATTCTCAAGGGTATCCAGAGTTCTTTTGTTGTTTTGATGATCTATATTCATCATACAATATATCATCAAGGTTGTTTAGAATATAGTTCCTGCATAAAAACTCATTATGTTCCAAGAAGAAAAATGTTGCACCAAAAAAGTCGTGGAGGGAGTTACGCATCCATGAATGCATCTCCATTAAGGAGAAGACTGTTACGAGAAACATCTCATTCTGTTGCGCCTCACATGCTTGAGTCACACAAAGAGTTAACCGCAACCATTATAAAAAGTAAAGAAAACATTCGATACAGGTATGCAACTTTAACTAAATTTTATCCAGATTTACTTCCTTGTTCCAACAGAGTTACTGACTTAAGCATCGGAGTGCCTTCGGCCACCAAAAAGGTGGTCCTTGAAAGTGTAATGATTGTTTTAAAGGTCAAACTCACAGGAGGACAATTTTTTGACACATCAGTTTAGCGCCGTCCGTGGGGAACGACGAGTTTCCTTTCAAAAATAAGATTCATAGTAATAAAGCTCACACAACCCGATAGAAGATCAATGGAATACTCCACAAACTTTAATCTGGCGATGAAAGATACGACATGCTGCCCAATGTTGATCCAACGACAACAGTCGAAACAACCATACCTATTGGAAAAGAGCTCCAACAGGTAACGGTTCAGACGTCTCTAACAGCTAGGGGAATCCCCTCGGATCCCCAAGTAGATATGCTTATGGCCTAGATGAACCACGTAATCGAGATGGTAGACAGAATCATCTGAGACCTGAAGGGAAGCAAATTTTGAGAAGAAATCACCTAGCTTAAAAGACACCGGGCTACAATAGTTCCAAGTGCAATCAAGGGAAGTTTGAAAATCTACAATCGAAAAAACCCAAATACTAGATATCGTTCTCGACTCTGATAGCGAGTTGGAGCGAGATTCTTGAAGCTATGGCAGAAAGAAAAGATGTCAAATGGCCATTGAAAATGAAAGGAGGTCCAGAGAGAGGAACAAGAACAGACACTGCCTCTTCCACAACGATTACGGCCACGATCCCAAAAATTATCGCAGTCTATAGGACGAGATTGAACGTCATTTAAAAAAAGGATGACTCAGAAAATTCGTCGAACTCGAGGGTGAAACAATCATCTCAAGGGAGCGAGTAAAGGAAACAACCTATGTCTTGCATGGCGCGGCCGGGGAAAATGAGCAATCCAGTCGATCCCGAAAGCGTATAGTCAGAGACTTACGTACAAAGATCAGATTCCAAGAACCATCCGCACAACGTGCAAAAACAATGCAAAGGACTCTAACCTTATCAAACAAAGATGTTGAAGGGGTTAATTTCTCACACAATGATGCTTTAGTAATGTCGATCATCATAGCTGAATGGGAGATCAAAAAAGTATTGGTCGACACCGGCTGCTCGGCCAACCCTCTTATACATGGCAACTTTTCAAAGGATGCGGTTCACCAATGAGATGCTCTCACCAAGCAAAAAATCTATGGTCGATTTTAGTGGGGAATAATGTCACCACTGGGAATGATTCAACCACCGGTCAAAACAGGAGAGCCAGGAAAGCAGCGAGTATTATTGATGGACTTTCTCATTGTCAACACTCTTGCTGCGTACAACATGCTACTCTGGAGACCGTGGATATACAAGATGGGCACAGTCTCCCCCACTATGCACCAATGCTTGAAGTACCATACCGACAATGGTATCGGAAGGATGAAAGGAGACCAACCAGCCGCCCGAGAGTGTCATTTTGCAGCAATAAAGATTCCATATAAATACCAATTACTACAACGATTGGAAGAGCCTTCACAACAGCTTGATGAAAAGAGTTTGGACTCTCCAGATGACAATATGGCTCCAACCAGTTTACGAGATCGACCTAACACCAAACAAACTGAAGAAGAAATGCTCGAGGTCTACTTAGACAATGAAGCAAAAAAGGCAGTCTGAATCGGCAAAAAGATTCACCCTGAACTCGCCAAGGAACTGATCCAGCTGCTGAAAGATAACCAAGATGTTTTTTCATGGACGATGAAGGACATGGTGGGGATAAAACCATCCATCATCTCCCACAAATTGCAAGTGAATCCAGATAAGAAACCGGTTCGACAAAAAAGAAGATATGTGGCCATTGAGCGAAATTAGGCAATAAATGAATAACTGCACCGACTACTCTGTGTAGGAATGATAAAAGAAGCTCACTAGCCAAATTGGTTAGCAAACACGGTACTAGTAAAGAAGAACGAACGAAAAATAGAGGCCGGTGTGCGTGGACTACACAGACATAAATAAAGCCTGTCACAAAGACAACTTTACACTTCCATGAATAGATCAAATAGTGGATGCAACTTCCGGACACAAAATGTTGAGTTTCATGGATGCGTACTCCGGGTATAATCACATACAAATGTACCCTTCTAACCAAGAAAAACTTCTTTAATAACGGAAATGGGTACATATTGTTATCGAGTAATGCCATTTGGATTAAAGAACGCGAGAGCAACGTATCAACGGCTAGTGAACATAATGTTTAAAGATCAGATCGGTAAAACAATGGAGGTTTACATCGACGATATGCTTGTTAAAAGCTCTCACGGAATGGACCACATTATTGATCTTGAACAGGTTTTTTCCCAGCTTTGAAAGTACAAGATGAAACTGAACTCGAAGAAATGCATCTTTGGAGTTGAGTCAGAGATGTTCCTCGGGTACATGGTCAACCAACGAGGAATTGAAGCCGATCCAAAGCAGATACAAGCACTTCTCAACATGTAGTCGCCGACAAACATTAAAGGTGTTCAAAGTCTTAACTGGAGGATAGTAGCTCTGAACAGATTTATCTCCAGATCATCAGACAAGTGTGTGCCTTTCTTCAAGATCTTGAAGGGGGACAAGACATTCGAGTGGAATGATGAATGCGAGAAAGCAAAGCCTTAAGACATACATGGGAAGCACAAAGCCACTAACAAAACCGAACACAAGAGAAGCATTATATCTGTATCTATTTGTGTCCAATCACACGTTGAGTTCGGCACTGATACAAGAAGAAAAGGGCGTGCAAAAACCAGTGTACTACATCAGCAAAACACTTGCAAATGCAGAAATCAACTATCCAGCCCTAGATAAACTGGCGCTCGCTCTAATCGTGTCATCAAGAAAATTGCGACCATACTTCCAAGCACACCCAATCACGGTTATGACCGAACAGCTGCTTCGGTCGGTGTTACACAAACCAGATCTGTTAGGAAGAATAATAAAGTGGGCAATAGAGCTCGGACAATTTGACATCAGCTACTCCCCCCAGAACCGCTATCAAAGCTTAAGCATTAACGGATTTCAATGTCGAGTTCACAGGAAGCAACAACCAACAGGAGGATAAGGAAAGTATAAAAGAACAACCCAAACCAATCCTCGAAGGATGGATTATTTGCTGTAATGGAACATCCAACGAGGCAAGAAACGGAGCTAGACTAGTCTTGTACAACTCGGAAGGCATCGCATTAGAGAAAACGATAAAATTCAATTTTAGAGCCTCGAATACGAAGTTGTGATAGCAGGGCTACAATTAGCAAAACACTTGGGAATAAAAAACATTAATGTCTGTACTGAATCAAAGCTAGTGACCAATCAACTAAATGGCGAATTCCGAAGATACCCGAATGAAAGCCTACCATCACAAAACCACGGAGCTAATAGAAGGCTTCCAAAATGCTACCATTCAACGGTGCGCATGAGCAAAGAACAAAAGAGCCGATGAAATAGGAAAGGAAGCTCCGAAAACAAAGGATAATGACAACCCACTCGACATGACACAAGGAAGCTCCATACTCAAAAACCAATTGGAAGAAGCATGCGCTGTAAACCACAAAACCAACTGGACAACTCCAATCCTGGCGTATATATGTTAAATGGAAAACTCCCAAAAGATAAGATGGAAGCCAAAAAACTATGAAATCAGGCAACAATATATACAATGATCAATGACAAACTATACAGAATATTTGCCCCGAGTCCATTACTGAGGTGCCTTGCACCAGGAGATGCCGAATACGTCCTGCAGGAAATACACCACGACACATGCGAAAATCATCCAGGGGGAGAACAATGGCCCACAAAGCTCTCACATTAGGTTATTATTGGCCAACCATGCAAGCGGATGCTCAAAAATTAGTTTGCAAATGTGACAAGTGCCAAAGTTCGCCCCATACACCCACATGCTAGGACAAAATCTGATCTCAAAGAGCAGCTATCCATTCACACAATGGAGAATGGATATCGTAGGATCACTCCCAGAGTTCGATAAGAAGAAGTTTATCCTCGTCGCAATAGACTACTTCACCATATGGGTAGAAGTAGAGCCCATCACAAAAATAGGAGAAGCACAAGTCAAGAATTTTCTTTGGAGAGACATCATATGGAGATTCATGATCCTAAGAGTAATCGTCACGGACAATGGGAGGCAATTTTAAGGCAAGAAGGTTAAGGAATTATGCGAGTAAGCTGAACCCGAACTGGAAGGACCATACTGGGGTAACAAAAATCAACAGACCGGGAACATATTGGTTTGAAACCAAAGAGGGCGAAATGATACATCGACCATGGAATGTAGAGCACTTGAAAAGATATTATCAATAAAATATTTTGCTCTCAATTTCAAAGCCACAAGAATTTAACCGGGACAAAGAAGTCGAGCTAAAGTATCGAGCAAAAACAAATACATGTACTGGACGAACGAGTCAAACATAAAATAATAACTTCTGGCCTGGTCAAGCACGGAGTAACAAAGTACCAGGACATAAGAGCATGACTTTTATGTCAACTTTAATGTGCGGCACTGTAATTCGAATGTGAAACGGGATTCCGTAAACAAGAGCTTCTATACGACTAGAACGTCAAGCATGGAAGCCATTCGTAAAAATCTAGACGAACAAGTAAGAAATCTTCCAGAAATTTCATAAATAAAGCTAACAAGCTAGACATACGGGACACAAAAATGCGAAATAAAAAGTTTCCATTTATCTTCTAAAAAAAGATTGCATATAAAAAGAAGCATACAACAATTAAGAAAGAGAATCAACGTTGTGGGCAGTATCTCCAGGTAGGATCAGAAGGTTCCATGATATTTGGATCACCCAGTGAATCTGGAACAACTTCATCGACATCATCAAATTCATGCTTAGCAAAGCAACGATATTGGGTCATGTCCAAACCTTACGTCTCCAGGAAATTGTGGCTACCCTCAACCACTCTCTTCCAATCCGCAACATCGCCACCTTCAACTTCTCAGTAACAGTTGACAACTCAGCTCGGGTTGACGTTAACTCTTTGCCAACAACTACAAGTTTAACAGAGACCGCTGATTTGGTTTCGACAAACTCAGAATTCAGCTGAGCGATTTGAATAGTAGAACCCTTGAGCTTGGCAGAACATTCCTCGGTAGAACAAACATCCTCATCATGTTAAGCCTTTCGGTCGAACAACTCCTTCTCACCAACATCCAGACGGGATCACAACTTGCCCAATTCCACCTCAAATGTGTCGAGATCAGAAGCAAACATATCACGCGTAGCCTCAAGTTCCCTCAGTGACACACACGCAGAATCCGCAGCCCTCTCATGTTCTATGCACTGCACCTTCAACAAATCCAATCGACGGATAACATGAGAAATGACCAAAATGTTTCCTGCTAGTTTCCGTTCAATGTGCACAGCCTGGTCATGAGACGCCTTACAATCCGACCCCATCACAACCGCATAAGTAAGGTGCATCATCCCCTCCATTAGATGCTGGAGGCCATCGTCAATATGACGATGTGGGTGTCATAGGGCACATGAGCCCGATTAGCCAATAGCCCACGATAGCCGCCAATGAGATTGCGAGCGTTGTTCTGCACATCAACCTTGGAAGGCCAGAACGTCTCCCCAAGGTTAGTAGAAGCATGACTAGACGCGGAAGGAGTAGCTGGTGTTCCTGAGGTCCCAGCCACGACAGAAGAAACAGTGAGCTTGAAATCTCAAGCTCGGGCTGCAACTCGATCCTTCACTGACGAATCATACTCGAAGTCATCCAAGGTCTTGGTACTCCCCGAATTCTTCGACTGCCAAAGACCAAGTTGAAGCATTTTATTCTCAACAATGCGCGAATCATTGGTAGACAGGCCAGTAGAGGTGGGAAAATCGTAAGATGCAAGATCTTTTTCACGGTCGCTTAGAGGGTGGGAGACTTATTTCTTACTCCCTTCAAGAACTTGGTTCACCACATCATCCTCCGAAATAGAAGAATAATCCTCTGAACCATGATCTCCCTTCCGGAGAGAAACAAGACGAGTGGGAGCCCTAGCTGAATCAAGAACTGAGGAAGCAAGTTTCTTCCTCTTCGACACACTGCCAAAACTAATGGCCAACATCTTGGAAGGTCTAGGAGGCCTAAGAACTTTTCAATTCCTCACACTCGAATTGACACCCCCAAGACCTCGGGTAATGATCGAAGAAACCCGAACTCGTCAGCATAACCCTTTTGTTGGCCAACGTATGCATCACCAACACACGCTACAGTCACTTCTGAAGTGCGACCCACTTCACCTGATGAATATAAGCCACTACGGATAATGACATCCGTAGTGAGAAAATCTTCCACCGAGACCCGAGGAAGATCACAAAAGCGACTGCAAAACTTTTGTTCTTTTAGAGACGGACAACTCGACTTTCTTAGGCTCTCAGAACGATCACAAAATCTGATCTCTACGAAGCCTAAAGTGATTGGAAGAAAGGGCTGCATAGAACCAAGACCTCGACCAACCCCCATACTCCTCGAGCAGGTCCTTGAAACAAGGAAGAAAATGTAGGCAATAGGTGTGATTGGGGTTCACGACAAACCCCACTAAATAGAGCAGAACCCTGACATTCATAGGGGTACAAACCGAGACAGCTCTTGCTAAGGTCGAAATCGTCACTTTCCAACTGTTAGGGACGAGTTGGGTCGGAGCAATACCAACTAAATCCAAATACTCCTAGATGACCATAGGAGCCGGAAGCCTGAGACGAGAGTGGAACATACTATGGTACTGAGCAATGTACCCATGTTTTGGACGACAAGGACTGTCGCCTTCTCCGGGAAAAATGATATCCAGATCAGTCGGCAACAAATAATTATGACGAATGTTGTCCAAAGTTGGGCACGTTGCCCGCTTAGGCAAAACACTTAAAACACTGGAGTTAGACATAATTACAGAACTAACTCAATGAATCAAAATCTGGAAAATGAAGAGGTGTAAAGGAAGTGAGACGCACTTGGCCTTTTCATTTTATAGGGATGAGCTGCGAAAAGACTACTCTTGGGAGAACGTGCAAGACATGATAGCCGCACAAAATCCCAAAATCGTGCACAAATGAATAGGCAGTTGGAACGACAGAGAGACAACAGCAGCAACAGATAGCAAGAGCAATAAATGTGTCGTAATGTCGAAATCAAAACAAAACTGCCACACAGTTAGTAGATACATGAGCATACCCACTAACTAAGGGGGTAGCTGATGATACATCAAAATAGTCCGATCATCATGGTCGTACATGCAGCATAGAGATTCATCACGAGGATGCAGCATCCGGCCTATTGGGCCAACTCATAAAACCCTGGAAAAATTAAGCCATTTACAAAGGCCTAGACGAGGTCCGCCAATGAGGAGATGTAAACAGAGCCCGAATCTAGGCCCGACACGAGTTCTCTCATAAAAAAGAGGAACGTTGCACCAAAAAATAGTTGTGGAGGTAATTACGCCTCCACGAACGTATCTCCATTAAGGAGGAGACTATTATGAGAAACTTTTCATTCCATTACACCTCACATGCTTAAGTCACGCAGAGAGTTAACCACGACCATTATAAAAGGTAAAGAGAACATTTGACACATGTATGCAACTTTAACTGAATTTTGTCTAGATTTACTTCCTTATTCCAACAGAGTTACTGAGTTAAGCATCAGAGTGTCATTGGCCACCAAAAAGGTGGTCCTTGGTAGTCTAATGATTTTTTTACAGGTGAAACTCACATGAGGACGATTTTTGGACGCATCACCCTCTGTCAAAAAGTCGATGGTTTAGCCCTATTCAGGTTGTTCCTCAGAAATTAGGGATCACTATTATAAAGAATCATGCTGATGAATTGGTACCTCCTCGAGTCGAAACTAGATGGTGGGTATTTATTGACCATCAAAAACTAAACTCAATGACTATGAAAATTCATTTTTGTCTCCCATTTATTAATCGAATATTATAACAATTAGCTGGTCACAAATATTATTGCTTCATCGACAGTCTACTCTAGCTATAACTAAATTCCAATTGCCTTAAAAGACTAGAAAAAACCACCTTCACATGTTCGTTTGGCATTTTTGCCTACAAGCATATGCCCTTTGGTTTGTGCAATGCACCCACCACATTCCAGCGATACATGTTAAGTATTTTCTCAGACATGGTTGAAAGGTGCTAGAAGCCTTCGTGGATGATTTATCTGTTTTGGTTCTAGCTTTGATTAATGTATGAGTCATCTAACCCTTGTTTTAGGAAAATGTAGGGAGAAAAAGTTTGTCCTCAATTGGGAAAATTTCTATTCCATTATAAGGGTTGGAATCGTCTTAATTCACATTGTTTTAGAAAAAGGTATCGATGTATATAAGGCTTTGATACAATAGCTAGTCTCCCACCTCAAAAAAATTTCAAAGATATTCAATCATTCCTCGGGCATGTTGGTTTTTACTCGGTTAATCAAATACTTCAGCAAATTTGCGAAGCCCTTGTGTACTCTTTTGGGCAAGGATGTCTCATTTGAGTTTGATGAAGAATGCTTGAAAGCATTTGAGTGGTTAAAGTTATAACTTACCTCAACGCCCATCATTCAACATCCGAAATGGAGTGTCCCATTTGAGATAATGTGTGATGCTTTTAATTATGCCATCTGTGTTGTCTTGGGACAACTATTAGACAAACGCCCCCATGTGAATCATTATGCTAGTAAGACTCTTGGTGTTGCACAACTGAACTACTCCACCATGGAAAAAGAGTTGTTGGCAATCATTTTTGCCCTTGATAAGTTTTGATCATTACATAATAGGATCCAAAGTCATTATCTATTCTGATCATGCAGCTATTGTCTAAGAAGGATGTCAAATCACACTTGATCCGATAGATCTTGTTACTTCAAGAGTTTGATCTCAAGATATCTGAGATAAAAAGGGAACAAAGAATGTGATTACAGATAACCTAAGATGATTGTTGAATTTGAGAAAGAGTCATTACACATAGTTGAAACATTTCCTGATGAACATCTCACCTTTGAGGCCCCCATGGTATGCGGATATTGCGAACTATCTTATTACCAAAGTGCTTGACCATTGGTCAAAACAATACAAATTCAAATTTTTAGCAAAGGACAAATATTACTTTTGGGATGGTCCATAAATGTTCAATTATTGTTCTGACTAAGTCATTAAGAGATGTGTTCATGAGAGTGATCAAGAAATCGAGCAACTAGTTGTACTATGGTCACATGAGTTTTGCAAATAAAACAGATATTGATTTGATTAATATTATGTGGCCTTCTTATGAAATTGGTGCTCGAACAAAGTGGAGACTTGCCATAATTAATTTTGTACGTAAATTGAAGACATTTGAGGAATTAAATGTTAATAGATTTTGGGCTGACGGACAATGTTTTACACGGACCAAAGCATGTTTGTGTTTATTGTTATTCAAGATCCTAAAAGATTATATCACAAGATGTATAAGAATGTTGTTGTACCACTAATATTGGAATATTTCCCTTGAAGTCTGATGAAGCAAACATATCCCCAAAGAATCCAATTTCAGGATACTCATTCCATTCTACAAGTCCAGCAAGCAACGAAGAGTAATTATTCTGTTGTCTCCCCACAAGCATAAGGTCATAAGCATTCTCTATTGTTCGAATAACACGTACCACCTCAAGACCATTTTCTAATACTTCCTCCTTGTATATGTTGGGCCCATTCACTACCTGTTCAAGTCGATATTCATTTATAAAATTGTCATCCAAAATCTTGTCATTCAAGTTATTTATGGTCAGGTTAACAGGAATAAGCCGATGCACTATCAGATTGATATTCGGGTGTTTTGCCATCCTCTTTGCATAAAATAGTGCTTCTCGATCATCAGGGCCACCCAAAAAGATAACACCAATATTGTAAGTGGACCAACAAGAAATAACAGATTTATTGTTATTCAACCTCCCACGATCAATAAGGATACCTACTGAGCATGGTGCTTTACTAAGTACTTTTTTGTTGATATTCCTGCACTTGGAAGAATCTGCAACTCCATCTATATTCCATTGCTTGTGAAAAGGAATGATTATTAAAGATGTTTTTTTGTCAAGTGCCATTGTGCAAATATCTTCATGGGCTGATATGAAAGGCGTTACAGTTGTGAAAGCATGGACGACGACAACACCATGATTTGTTTTTCGAAGATTCTGAGGCAGTTGACTATATGATCCGATGGAGTAGACTTGTTTGATATCATGTTACGTGGCTGGTGGGTAATGAAAAAAGGAGTTGAACGACCGTAAAGCTCAATGAGATGAAGAAGATAAACAGAAATTGGATTTTTCTTAGTTGGATTTGACGCCTCAATAAGTTTAACAATTGCAGGCATATTATTTTCATTGTAGACACAAACTAGCATACAAAAATCATCATTATGTTTGCCATTTTGGATTGTGCGATTCTTGCAACCAAAATACTTAGTTGAAGGTTTATAGAACCATCGAACTAAAGGTGAGGTGACAGCTGCTACAATCGTGGAACCATATATCAATACTCCGAAAACACTCAGATCAAGAATCTGCAATTAATGAATTTTTTTTTTCAAATGTTAGAATATTTTGAAGCATAGTTGACACAATGCGAAGTAAAGTCTAAAAATCTTTAAAGACACTATCCCTCGACATGCCCGCTATGGCTGTTTTTTTAGCAAGATTGGGCTTCACAAGACTGAACAAAATTATTAATTTGTAAATTTAAATTTAAATGTTGGCCGTAATGTAATTTTTATTTATTATTTGTTTAATATGTCTTACTCTTCTGTCATCACACTTCTAAGACACACATGCAAAAACTTCATCGGTCTTTCTTAAATTCATAAATTGTTTGTGTGCACAAACACACACACACACACGTAAAGGTATTATAGTTAAAAATTTGGAAAATGATTAAAATTTAGTTTCATTTTATAATTAATATGCTTGCAATACAATAACTGTATCAATATTATAGATACTAGCACCCTTACGAGCATTAGATGCATCCAACATTTGCTTTTTAAACTCGCATATACAACATTTTTTTACCATGTATTTGGAACTGGTACTATCACACTTTTGACATTTTTTTATTCATATAATTTTTTAAATATTTTTATTCATTAATTATACATTATTAAATATATAATATGATCATTAGTTATACATTTTATGATTATTAGAGATAGCTTTAATTCAAACTCAATCAACATCTTTTGCATCAAGATTCAAAATCATAAAATTTACATATTTATGAGTATTAAAGAATTTAAAAAAAATGAGTATTAAAATCTATAAGGTATAGTTTTCAAGTCTACATATGGGAATTTAGTGTTTATTATCCAGATCCTTTTTGTTTCCATTTCAGAAAAAAAAAAAAAAAAAAAAAAAAAAAAAAAAAAAAGTGTGTTTGTGATCCCAAGTTTGTCCAACTTTGAGTCTGGACTTAAGACCACATTTGACCATTAATTCTCCGTCGAGTAATTGAATGAAATTTTATCTTTTTATTTTTGAAATATTATTGACTTTGGTATTGATAAATTTATACTTTAGGTTCAATAATTTTATATGAGTTTTTGCGATTAGGTCCTATATTTTTAACTTAGAGTCATGGAAGTCTTGGGACTCGGACTAAATGCTAGACAAACTTGGGTGCCAAACTCAAAACAAATACAAATCTCAGACCCAAATCAAGTTAACATAAAAAATAAAAATAAATAAATAAATAATAATAAATAAAAAAATAAAAAAACCTTCGATATCATAATATATAGCAGTAAAGGGTAATCAGTAGCTTGTTTGCAAGGCATCTGTCAGTGTGTGAAAGAACGGTTGCAAAAAGTAGCAGTAAAGTTGAAGAGTAATTCTAGCTGGGTTGGGAAAACCAGCCTGATTTGCTGCCTGGGAGTTTTCAAAAAAGTGTTTAAAGAGAGGGAGCAAAAATGTATTTTCGCCCCCCCCCCCCCCCCAAGCTGCCTAGAATTTCTGAAAGTTGAAATAGTAGTTCTTTACTTTTGCCATCACTCTCTTCTACTATTCACATGCCATTGAACAACCTAGTAAATTCCGAATTTGGGTGGGGTAATTTGATCCATAAAGAACCTACACGAACCAAAGTTATTGTTATAAAGAAAAATATTCAGTACAGATCTCTCCAAAATTTAGGAGGCTCAATATCATGGTAGTGTTATTGGTGTTGTAGTATTTTAGTAGGTGGGTAGCTGTGGTGCAGATGTTGAGTGGATGGATGAGGATCATTTTAATCCACTTTACTCACATTTTGGATTTATATTTCTTCAAAATTCAAAAAATAAAAAATAAAAAATTTTATGACTCAAACAAGCCTTAAAAAAATAATAAATTAAAGTGTGTTTTGGTAATTATACCTTCCGAGTTACTGCATCATAGTAGACTGTAATATCAAATATGCCAAGAGTAGTCAATACTAGGCCAAGCATAAGTGCATCTTTGAAAGGGATTTTATGTAAGAGGCAAGCGCTGATCGCGCCAATAAACTTTCCAAGAAAACCAAGTGCCATTAATAGAATTGTCGACTCTAAGGCACCATGAGTGGATTCCACGAAGATAACTGATGTCGAGTGACCAATTAGTAAAAGGTAAATCGGCATCAATACACCAGAAATAAAACATTCTAGTTTATATGTCAAAGCAGATCCAAGGGAGGGCCATCTGGTATGACCAAGCCAAGTATAATTGGTCCAAACAAGAATCGTACACCAATGATCTCTCCAATATATGCCATTGTCGGGATCATCAGAAATATGATAAATAAATGAATATCCTTTACATCTTCACCATTGGGAGTTTGTTTGATAATCCAAATCACAACTTTTCGTAATACTACTGTTACGAATATTATGAAAGAAAAAGTAGAAAGAACAAAACCAATTATATTTTTTAGGGGGGCATTCCAATATTGATATAGAGCAAAACAGATTATAAGTGTGATCCAACTGACGGTGCCACTAATTGTAGATATTGAAGTAGCTTGACGTCCTAACTCTGTATTAAGGATTTTGAGTTCGGACAAGAAGGCACTTATTACATGAAAAGAACTCATTGACACCATTACAGCTGTTAATGGGAGAGTATATCCGACTTTTGTTTCCTTTAAAATGGTTCCCCTTACATAGAAAGCCGTTGGAAGTGTAAAAGCTAATGGAACGATGAAGGTTGAGATGCCTATCACCCATACCTTTCTAGAAGATCTCATCATAGTACTTAGGTCCATTTTTACCCCAATCAAGAATAGGTAAAGCATAATGCCAAACAGCCCCAAAGTTTCAGTTCTAAATATTCCTTCATCTGGATTGAAAAGAGATCGGAATTCTGGTATTTGTGACAAACCGGTGTATCCAAATATCTGACCACTCTGCAAAAACATTTTATGTACCAGAAAAAAGGATTGTAAGACGTGTGAATAAATAAGATTATAAAAGTGTAATTGACTAATTTGTTTACTACCATAACAAAACTAGATAATGACAAAATTATGAAGCTATGCTTATGCAATTTAAGAAATTACTAATCCTTCTTTATCCTTGGGAAGGAACAAGCCCCTTAGTAGAGTAAAATACAATAGAAAATAGGTCCTAATTACATCAAAGCTGTCCCAACTTTGAAGCAAGTTTAATTTCCATGACTCAACTCATTGACCCTATTCCTATGCTCTCTATTTTCTTTAATTTACTTTCAAGAATTATTCCGAATGTAATTACTATTTGTAGATAGGGAAATTCTAAATGTCGAGAGAATGGGCGAGGAAACCAGCAAGGGAGGGGGGTGAAGCCATTCATCCCCCTTGAGATACGTGGAAGCCGGTGTTTCGAGGCATTTTCACGCATCTCAAGGGGGATGAACGGCTTCACCCCTCCTCCCTCACTGGTTTCCTCGCCCATTCCCTCATTGTTTAGATAAACCCTTGTAGATAAGAATTCAAGTTTGCTTGATTCATATTATACCATAAATTAAAGTACAAGAAAAAGTCAAAATGGAAACTGTGGGTCATTGACACGGGTTATTCTCCGTAAGTTTTAGTGTTTTACCATGCAACAAGTAAGAAAGGTTCGTGTAATGGTCAAGGGAACCAAACTCTAATATGGATAAATCGAGAACCTAAACCCTCTACTTATACAAATGGCAAGATCTAAAGTCTAAATATCCAAAAAAAAAGACAAAAATCAATGACATGCTTGTATTTTATGAGAAAAATATTTTTTAACTAGTGCTCCATAGATGCGTTTTTTAATTATAAAAATAAGGTTATTTCATGTTAGTTATAATATAAAGAAACTTGATCAGAGTAGGCGTAACAACATGGTCTCTGTAACATATTATGTGAATTAGTGGAGCAACGGACCCACTATTACAAGAGACAATCTATATGGGGGTGAAAGAGGAAATGCATAATTTTTAGGGAAGCAATCAGTAGTATTAAATAAGTGGACCACACTATTATCAACAATATTTTCAAAGTTGAGGGAGGGCAATTGCCCCCCTGCCTCCAACGTGGCTCCGCTCTTGGTCATATATTACTTGTTATTTTCATCATACTTGGCTCACATAATGTTCAATTACAATTCATTTACCAACATCTAAACAAAATCTCAACACAGAGCTGAAACATTTTAACTAGGAGAAACTTACCAAAATTTGTGGCAGCACTGAAGTAAAACCGAAAGGCTTGAGGACAACCTCAAGTATGGCTTTCAGCAAAGAAACCAGAGCGATCTGAAACATGAAAACCTGGTTGAAATATTTATAGTCGTTCTGCGAGAAAATATACCTAGTGTCATTAGTAATTGTGTTCTTATTAATGCACCAGATGGTATAATCCTCACTATAAGTCGTCATGTTGTCAATAAAAGTTATCTTATGAACAGAGGAAATTTATGCATGGGTGAAACTAATTAAGCTGAATAAAAATGTATATATAGACATGCAACTTAGTCCAAGGAGAGATGGGGAGGCATTTCCGGATGGGAATGGGTACCCATGTTTTATGCAGGCTTCTAATGGTTGATCATGTCAACTATTGATCCCATGTGTACCTATGGAGGGATCCATAAGGCTCGACTATTTCGGGAATAATTTTTTTAGACATTTTATTCATTATTTACTCATAAGCAAAAACACAATCGTCAATGTACAAGATTATCATTGCAAATTTATATTAAGCTTCAGAGAAATGAAAATGGTGTTCTCCATAACATGCGAAACATCCACTTCATTTTCTTCTGCACATTTTTCTGCATATATAAGATTTAAATAAGAGGAAATTGTCACTAGCCATTCACCATTTTCTCCATCTTCTCCGTTCTCTGAGACTAAAATTTCAGGATTTGTTTCACAGGGTAAGCTTTAACACAGAATCATGCATGCATACACTGTATATAATACTTAAATCTACAATATTTGTCAAACAATTAATTTAAATTGACCATTAAAGCATGCCTGTATATGGAAGGATAGATAGAGAAAGAAAAAAATTAACACAAAATAAGACATCGGATAACCCAATATGGGAAAACTCTTCCTATTAAAGATGTAGAACCCTCAAAGCACTGTAAATAATGAAATGTAAGTGATGCATCCAAATTCTTCCTTGCTGATCTCGAACCTACAAAATGAACAACAGTGAGCCATGGACCACCATTATGGTGGCCGAAGGCACTCCGATGCTAAAGTCAGGCGACAATGCAAGGAAGATTGCAAACTATATGAAATTAGCAATGTGTATGTGTACATTTCTCCTTCCTTTTTCTCACCTTATGTAGAGAGTGTTCCATATCTCAACTGCCCCTACTTTCAAGGGCATGATGGAGGGAGGAGATCTCACCCAGTATCTTAACTGTGCATGACTGAGTTTTTTTGGCACTTGACTTTGTTTATAACCCAATGTTTGATTGAGTTAAGAGTTGATTCGGGAGAAGGGATCTTGGGCTTGTGACAGCTCAGAGATCTGTGTTCGGGCCTTATTGTCCTGGGCCAAGTTCCAAGATCCGTGCCACGTGGACTGGCATTATTTGGGCTTGGGTGCCTAATTTACAAGTTAAACAGTGGTTTAAGCGCAGGCTCGCTTGGGTCTTGCTAAGGCCTTTCCCGTATTAGGGTTGACTTATGCCATGTGTACGACTATGATCATATGAATGATTGATGTCTCATCAGTTACTCCCCTCAGTTAATGAGGTTGTACGCGGGCCCATTAATTATCTGAATGGGGAAATGCATGGCGCTTGGGTAATCGGAGCCTTTGCCCCTTCATTTTCTGCGCAGTGTTTAATGCCGATGTGACTAGTGGATGGCTATCTTCCACAACATTGTGCCTATATAAGCTTGTTCTGATTGGATCAAATTTGCTCACAGAGTTTGATTTTCAAATGCATATCTACAAATGCATTTTTGCCTTGGTTTCGGCGGGGTGTAGTAAAGAGCATCCATCGGCGGAGTCCTTGAATGTTCTAATATTTGCAGTGAGGAGTCTCAATCAGACCTTCTATTAAGGAAGTGGGCCTCCAAATCTACTCTTACATTGTGGAGGTGAAGTCGAGGGTACCTCTTTGGTCTCGAGTTTGTCATTCAGCTTTAGGTGCTCCTGTGGCTTTTTCCTTGGAAGATAATTTCAGCAGCCAACTTTGGATGGTTGTTCCCACTGCTCACTACAACAAATGAGGCATTTAGTGATGGTTATAAAACTGTTGCTAATAAAGGAGTCGCGAGGTCATTTAGCAACGGTTTTACGCAACCGCTGGAACAAACCATCGCTAAATAAGGGACACGTAACACTACACCACACATCCGCATTGATAGCATTTGCTAATTTTTTATAATTGTGTTATTAAAAGTCAAGTTTTAATGACTTTTAAATTGTAAAAATGTAAAATTTAGGTTGGCTTTTTAGCACTCCTAAAAATTTCACTCATTGCGACCCTTCCCCCTCTCCCTCTCGCCCAAATATTTCACTCCTTTTCAGCCCAAAACTACACAGGTCTCTATGAGAGAAAGAGAGAGAGATCGAGAGATAGATCTAGTAAAGAAAGATATCCAGAGAGAAAGCGAGGAAAAGAGGGATCAATATACAGAGAGAGATCGAAGAAAAGATAGAGACGACACAGGGGAGAGGGATATCTTGATGCATTGTTGTCGGGTCCAAAGGAAAAGAATCTTTAATGGAATCGATCTGGAGTGATAATGGTGCGTCGGATGGTTGGCATTTCTTCATCGCTTTCCACTTTTTCTTCTTCTTTATTGCTAGGTTTTCATTCGGCAATATCACCTTTCAAGTAACCTTCCTTTGCATACTTTGATTTGCATTCTTGGATCTCGCTCGATTGCTCGCAATTTTGATCTCTTTATCTCTATGTGTATCTAATGAGAAGGAAAAAGGAACATCGCCTAGCCTCGATGGAGTGTATAAAAATGATATTTCAAATCAACCACATGCTTATTTAGAGGTTTTGGATGAGAATGGTGGCGTTGAAAATGAAGAAGGGAGGGATCCATTATTAGATGGTTTTATAAAAAGAAGAAAAAGAAGAAGAATGTGGTTCATATTACAAATGAAGTTGATAAGTATTTGACAGAGGCATCTGAGAATCCCAAGAATTTAGCAATAAATATTTGTTAAAATGGTGGAAAGAGAACTCTTCAAGGTTTTCCATCCTTTCTAAGTTTGCAAGGGACATGTTTGTGGTTCCAATTTCAAGTGCGTTTCGGAAGTCGCCTTTAGTGCTGGAAAAAGAGTTGTGGATCCTTTCCGAGCCTGTTTGACTCCTAAAACAGTGGAAGCTCTTATTTGCACCAAGGATTGGCTTAAAGCCAAGGCTTTTGACTTTTTTAAAGAGCTGACGGAGGATGAGATAGATTTCTACAACTCTTTGGAGAAAATGGAGAAAGGTAAGAAAATTATATTAATCTTTGAATACTTTTAACTTTGTCAAAATATTTTCTCATGTATGCGTATATGTTCTTGATTTGTAGAAAAAATTGAAATATTGCAACTTGTGAAAGATATTACAACTACTAGTTCGGCTAATCCAGTCATCTAGATTGAGCTATGTTTAATAGCTTAGCCACCAAGCATGTATTATATCTGTTTACTTTAGATTACAGATACATACTACATTAGGTAAAAAAAAAATCCATTCTGAACATGGAACTCCTATAGATTAGGAGTTCCAATACATTCTTAATCATTGACCACTGCCACAGTGTAGATTTAATTTGTAGAATAAGGTGATCAACTGATTTGATCTTTCCTTAAAAAATGTGAGAATTGCTCTCACTGCACCAAATTTGCATTTTTGTAACAACTCTCAAAATAGTAACACTTTTGAACTATAACAATTCACAAAGCAATTTTACATATTTTCACATACAAATTGATACAATTATTGTATCACCATGAATAGTATGGTCCTACAGGTGATACTATTCATGGGATCTAATTTATTAGGGGTGGGCAAAAATCGATTTAAATTTGATTAACCGATCGAACCGATTTTCAAATTCGATTCGGTAACCGAACCAAAATATGAGTAGAAAGAAAATAATTTAAACCGAACCGAACCGATTATAAACGGTTCGAAATCGGTTTATGGTTTTGAATCGACCGATTTATAACCGAACCGATCGATTAATTATATATATATATATATATATATATATATATATATAACTAAATAATAGATAGGTGTCAATACCTGATTAGTGCAACAAATGCACTGCAGTACACCTTATTACACTGAATCACCCCCTTCTCTCAAAGTTTTCAATTTTGGGCTAAAATTTGGGTCTGTAAAAAAATTGGGCCTGTAAAAAATTGGACATGTTTAATGAAAGTCTTTCAAATGCTTGAGCCTGAAATTTCGGTCCAACCGAACCGAACCGATCTGAAATTCGGTTCAACCGAATTCATTGGTTTACAAATACAAAATTCGGTTTCAGTTTGGGTATTGGGCAAACCGAATAAAATCGGTTTGGGGCTCAAAACCGAACCGAACCGACATTGCCTACCCCTATAATTTACTGTATCACTTTTTTTGTGTAACTGTTTTTCATTTTTTTTAATTAAATTTAGTTTTGACTTGAGATTATTTGAGGAATTGTAATAGCTCAAAAGTGTTACTATTTTGGGAGTTGTTACAAATATGTCAATTTGGTATAGTGTCTCCTTGACACAATATAATTTGTAATGAATTACGTTTATAAATAATGGAAGAATTAATTAAATAGACATGTTGAAGTTTTGTTTGCGGGTATGTTGATATTTTTTTATATTGAAACATACATATTGGAGGTAGGAAAAGCATTTATCATGAATGCTATTCTAAGATAATGTTATTCGATTTGTGTTCTTGTTACAAGTGCTGAACCAGATATCAACAGAGCATCCTTTTATCTAATGTTACACCCCTGCGTGAACTGCTAGGTCACACACCACTTCAGGTCTGTTGAAACTACCAAGCTTATTATTCTCAGTAGTAGTTAATATATATGATCTCAAGCTTATGTGAATTGATTCAAAACATGTAGAGAATGCATGATGTCAACCCTGATGTAGTTTCCAACAAGTTGTAGACTTTTCAACTCTTATTCTGTAGAAACCTATTGTCTGGAGTTTATATGATTGTTTATCATTTTTGGTTTCTGGGCAGGTTGTTGCAGGCGCGTTCTTGGGATGCATGGTATCCTTTCTTACAAGGAGCACTGTGACAACAGATGGAAATTTTATTTTGTCACTCGATACAGTTGATGAGCCGAATGTATGCTTGATGTGGTTTTATCACTTGGTTGTAGAGCACCTTCAAGTTTTTATAAGATTTGGGTCTAGCTATATATTAGCTCGTAAAATGGTTTGTTTCATTTATCGAACTATGACCCTATAGTTTGTTATATTCATAACATATATCGAAGTCAAAAGTATTATATCAATGTGACATTTTTTAGTGCATCATTCACCAAAACTTTTGACCTTGGTAGTCTCAGTATCTATAGAACATAATATTTGTTGGAAGATTTTCTTCTGGAAGTGTAAGAGAGTATTCTGAGATGAAATCTTATGGAAGTTCCAAAATAGAAAAGATGGACTATGGGCCAGTTGCCCAAAATGGGGTTGTAGTATAGACTTTAGATTACAGATACAGACTTTAGATTACATACTGTAATAGACTTTAAATAAATTACAATTACAGACTGTAATAGATTATTGGACATATTTTAGACTATAATAGAGGTGGACAGATTGGATATGCATACAAAATCACAGATTACAGTTTGTGATCCAATTAACATGTATAATTTGAGAAAATTAATAGGAGAACAAGTTTGGGCTTTGGACCGAGACCGGCCCAGCTAAACCCGAAATCGGTTAATTGATATTCACCTAATTATTACACAGAATACAACCTAATTTATATTTGTTATTCACTTTGACAATCTATTATATATTAATTATTTATATTTTATATTTTCAGGATTCAAAGCATTAATGGATTAATGCGGAGTTCGAGGTGATAATAAGCCAATTTGGTATTGACGAGCAGAGACGAGGGTGCAGTTAACCCAACACAATTACCCTAATTTTCTATAAAACCCAATAACCGTAATTTCTCTTGGAAGAAGGAAAGGGATCTTCTCTCTTTTCCTACTGGTCTTTTCCTCCTTTCTTTTTCAGCCACCACACCAATCCACCCTGCCGGCAATCCTCGCTCGATAGGAGAGCCGACAGTGCGATAATCCTGCCATCACCACCGTCCAACAACCACAGCCGCCACCACCATCAGACACCACCTCCTCTCCCTGTTCCATCACGCCACACAGCCACCTTCCCTATCTAGCAACCACAGACAGAGCCTGCCACCAGAGCACCACCACCACCGTGAAACAGGGGCGTGACAACCCTGTTTCACGTCAAATCTTCACCTCACCACCGAGCTTCGCCATCACCGCCCTCTCTCACATGTTCTCGTCCTCTCTCCCATATCTCTTTCACGACCATCATCTCACTGTTTCGCGCAATACAACCACTGCCACAGCCTTATTCCACCACCTCGCGACAGAACACATCCCTTGCTCCTTTCCTCTCTGTCCTCTCTTCGTCTCGGTCTCTCTTCGTATACCGGCCGCCACCCAACGCCGGTCAGCTTCGGACGCACACCCGCACGACCAAGCAGGACCTCCATCAACGCTCCTGCTTCGGCTCTTGTTTCCCGCCTGCACTCCCGCCTCCTCTCTGTTCAAATCGGGAGAGAAAGGTTTGGCAGTTATTGGCACCCCTGATTTCTCTCTTAGCAGCCACAGTGCATTTGCAGCATTCTCTCGGCATTCGTGTTCGTGCTGAGATGGATTTCACTGATGTTGTGACCACCGCTACCATGGAGAGCTAAACCCTTTGCCAAAGCTAAGATGAAACCAATTGGATTTCAAGAGTTTGTTCTAGTTTGACTTTTTATTTTATTATGTGCTTAACTGCAAAATACATTTAATTTCTGAGTATTAGTAAATTACTTTCACCGATTATATCGGATTTGATCTAGACTAGTCGGTAGTTAGAGTTTTCTTTACTAATATTTAAAGCATTAGTTTTAATTGGTTAGGTTAGACTTGTGATTGAGTGTGTCGTAATAAGACACTCAATGCTAGGAGTTGAAACTTAATAATTTAGACTTGTGATTGAGTGTGCCGTAATAAGACACTCAATGCTAGGAGTCTATAATTTATGTTGAAGTTAATTGTAACATTGGATTTTAAAACTGAATTGTTATTAACGATCACATCATCGATGCAAGCAAGAGATTCTCATCCCTTAAGCTTCTCGCTTTAGAAAATAATAAGTTAGATTAAAATAACTTGAAAAACTCAATTGGTGGATTCAATGCCTTGGTTTCCCTTCTCATATTCTTAAAAACTTTTTATTTTTCTTTTTAGTTTAGATATTTTGATTGTTGTAACCCTCATTTAAATTAGTTTAAGTCAACTCTGAAATTTAATTGCAACCACAGTCCTTGTGGGATTGACCTATACTTGCCCTTGTCTACCAGTTAGACACTACGCACTTGTAGTTATTAAGACTAGGTTAAATTAACCTATTTATTTAGGTTAGTTAAATCTGCATCAAGTTTTTACCGGCAGAGTGGATTGGTGTGGTGGCTGAAAAAGGGAGAAGGAAAACACCAGTAGGAAAATAGAGAAGAGCCCGTTCCTTCTTCCAAAAGAAATTAGGATTATTGGGTTTTATAGAAAATTAGGGTAATTGTGTTGGGTTAACTGCACCCCCGTATCCGCTCGTCAATACAAAATTGCTTATTATCACCTCGAACTCCGCATTAATCCATTAACGCTCTGAATCCTGAAAATACAAACTTTAAATAATTAATATAAAATAGATTGTCAAAGTGAATAACAAATATAAATTAGGTGGTATTCTGTGTAATAATTAGGTGAATATCATTAATCGAGACCCCGGTTAACCGGCCTAGTTATGTCCAGTCTCAGGCCTCAAAATTTTGATTTTCAACAACTTGATTCGGGCTTTGGTCTTTGGTTTTCGGGCCATTTATTCGGAACGGCTCAGCCCTAGTTCCTATGCTACACTAATTTAGAGGATGCTTTGAGGAAGAGGTTATGAATTCAAACCCCATTTGACATTATTAGTTATTCAAAAAGTGTTAATCCATTATTAAATTTATGTTATAATATATAGTTAATTAATGCAAAAAATTTGAGATTTATTAACGGTAGGGGTGGGCATCCCATCCCGAGATCCCGATCTCGTCCCGATCTTTTTGGGTCTTAATGGGATTGAATAATTTCATCCCGATCCCGTCCCGTCCTGATATAGAATTGGAAGGGATGGGATAAAGATTTTCAATCCCGCCAATCCCGTCCCGTCCCGAGTTATTTTTTTAATATTTATTATTAATATTTTTATTTATTCATTTATTTTTATTCATATAAACATACAAATGACTGACAGAAACTCATGGTGTTTGTAGTGGTAACAGAAATGTTACTTCAAGAAATAAATATTCATTAAGCAAGAGAAAGATAAACCAAAACAATCAAACCCCATGTAAACATAAACATGATTCAATTTCGTTTCAGAAAATCAAAAAATTAGGGCACAAAAGGCAAATCAAAACCAAACTAATGAAAACCCATTCAAAATCAAAGCATGCTTAACCAACCCGGTTCTAAAGATATAAACTTGAAACAAAATACCCAGATTTAAACAAGATAAAAAAAATAACCAAAAAAATCACCAAATTAGGGCCAAAAAATCAAACTCCTCTCAAAACAAGATAAAAACAATGACGTAAAACAACAAAATCAAAGCCCCCCAGATCAAAAAACGTACCTCTATGGCCAAATATTCGAGTACGGCAGCGAGATAGATAGGGGCGCCAGCACAAACTTGCTTGCATACTTGCCTACTTTGAGTAATCTAGCGATTCTACCAACGGGGAACTGAAGCCCGGCCTTTCTGCTCCTCGATGTGGTTTTTTTCGAGGCTACTGAACCAATTGCTTTTCCAAGCCATCTCAAACCATCGAACGATTGACTTACAGAGAGGTTTGGAAGTGAAAGCGAAACAGGGGAACCTTTTGAGTTAGAAGAGAATGAGGAAGAGGACCTCCCTCTCGAAGTGTTATTGCAGCCATATAGAGGATCTTAAAGAGAAGACCTGGTGGGCTAGGTTTGTTTGACAATTGCAAAAATTTTATGTGAGAAACTTAGACTAAGATATAAGCGCTATAGTAGTGATATTCCGAAGCGCTATCCTAAATGTAAGTAGCATAGCACTTCGGAAGCGCTATGCAAGCACTTTAAAAGCGTTATGGTAGCTTTGGTAACGTTTTTCTCATAGCGTTTTTTAAAGCGCCATCTAAGACATAACTAAGATAGCGCTTAACTGAAAAAAAATTTAAAAGCGCTATTGTAGTGTTTTTTTTTATTTTTTTTTAAAGACAAATAAGCGCTATCCTAGTGCCCACTTGGATAGCTCTTTAAAAAAGCACTATCGAAGTGGCGTTACCTAAGCTAATATTTGTAGTAATGTAATGAAAAACTTCTTATAACAATTTAATAAATATTTAATATTTTAAAATGTTTTAACACAATTTTTTACTCCGCAAATATCTATGTGAGTGTATATTCTGTATTTTATTTTATTTTGAAATTCAATAATACACAAAATTTAAAATTTTGGAAGATTTGACTAAAGTTTATAAGAAAAATAACCATAAAAATTAATTATACTTTTAATTTTATTAACAAAAAGGTAAAAACAATATTATTGAGTAAACTATCAAGTTTTAAACAGTTCAAACTTAACATAGTCCCACTGCAAATAGACAAAAAGTTTGTTAAGGGCACGATATGCGTGCAAACAATTCCTTCTTTTTTACATTATTATTTTGTTGGGATGATGAGTTCAAATAGGCCAAGTTTGCTATTAAAAATAAATAAAATATAAAAATAACTCCCTAGGATATTTATGTTGTTACAAAATAAAACTTTTTTTTAATTAAACCTCCAGTGGGGACGGGCACCTCTGGAATGCCAGACCTTTATTAATTATCAAAAAATTGATTTACAATCAATACGGGGGTACATGACGACTTTACTCCTGAAAAAACCAAAACAAAATTTTAGCCGCAGCCGTGAACCAAAATACTAAAAGCAAGTACAAACTGTCACCAACGCTGAAAGGAGGACCATCAAACATAGATATCCCCAGCATGAACATACAACGAGCCAGTGGCACCGCCCAAACTGCCAGATATGAACAATTACTCATGCAGCAAAACCTGCATCCTGCACCAAAGGGGACTGCATTAGCAGCTCAGCGATGCCAACGTGTTAGCACACTTGCTGTCCATCTCGCAACAATCATTGCGCTCAAGATTTGCATCTGCATCGCACCACTCTGATAGCTCCAAATTCTCGCAGCCATAGAACAATCAGATAGCTACTCATCCCCATGGCGAATGTACGCCGTATGTAATCTGTCTAGCACAACCAAGCCTGCAACTTTCCTAGGCAAATCAGTCCCATTGAAAGAAACAGTTCTATGATCTTTTTGTGCTCTATCCGCCAAGGAATCTGCCACCGCATTAGCCTCTCTATAGATATGTTGACAAGCTAACGTCATTGTCGCTGCCATTAACTTAATTTCTTTTAAAATATTCTCCAAATGCCAAGGTATTTGTAAATAATCTAAAAACCAACCGCAAACAAGAGTCCCGTTTGGATAACCACCTTGTTGAAACCCCAGTCAAGACAGAGGCGGAGCCCCTCCAAAAGAGCCAAAATTTCTGCTTTGTTGTTGGATCCTGCACCAAAAAAAATTTGCTTTCCCACAACACATGAACCTCTCGAGTCTCTAATAATCACACCGCCGGCTGCCTTGTCCTTGCGGGAAGAGCCATCCACATTAAGCGCAACATAATCTAAAGGGGGAGGGTGCCAAAAAACAATTCGAACCAACTTCCTTTTAACAGGGAGCACATTCAACCCCAAAGCCTGTAGGGGGCCTTGTTCATGCTAACTTGCTTGGGGGTTATAAAAGTATTTGCCAATCTCAACTGACGCCTAATGTTCAAAATCGCAAATGTTGGATTTGGGGGAACATTTTCATAAACACATTTGCATCTTTGTTTCCAAATTTCCCATAGAATGAACATAGGAGAAAGAAAGAATAGCACACCTGTTTGCGAATAGCGTTTAGCTCTCTTGAACCAAGTGGCTATCACCGTTGAGACTTCTGCTGGTCTCTATGTATGTACGTCGAAGATCCTATCAAAATGACACCACACCTGCATCGCCAATTCGCCATCTAGGAAGAGATGCTTCAAGGATTCTTGCTTTGACGAGCTACAACAACGACATCTAGATGTCAGGCTGATACCACATCTGTATAATTCTCCATCCACTGGCACTCCTCTACGGAGTAATTTCCAAACAAAGACTGATATTCTGGAAGGAAGAAGGTCTTGCCAAAGTAGTTGATTTAGTGACTTGACCCTCCCCTTTTTCCGTAACAATTCATAAGCCGATTGAAGGGAAAAAAATTCCATTACTACTTTGAACCCACACACACGTGTCCTGCTCATGGGCCTCGCCACATAATCTATCCGCAAAAAGACCACGCGTCAAGCTTCTAATATCTGGCTGAACCAATTCAAAATTATTCAAAATCACCTCGCTGACTGAAGATCAAAAACCTTGATTAACCATCACCGTCGGTCTCTTGAAAGATGCCACCAAGTTCCAATTTTCTCAAAGAAACTTATATCCCTCATGCCAATGCGCCAAAGCGAATTACTCAAAAGAAACGGTCGCCCAAGCATGATCTCTTTAAAAAAAATGAGAAGACTTTGACCGATTGACTATTCAAAGCAACGCCTCGTATCCAGTATTTGCTCCTCATAAAAGAAGCCCATAATGAGTCTGAGGTCAGTAGTCTCCAAAGAGCCTTGATTCGAAAGGCCTTCATCACCACCCTCAAATCTCTAACTCCCAAACCTTCTTTCGCCTGTGGAAAGCAAATGTTGTCCCATGACACCCATTTTTTCTTTAAACGACCTTCACCATCCCCCAAAAGAAGTCCGCCATCAGACTATTAATTCGAGCTAAAACTGTACTTGGTACACACATGGCACTAAGAATATAAATAGGAATAGAACTAAGGATGTGCGGTCTCCTGGGGATAACAATTTGGCCTTCAATCCCTGAATACGAGCCTGAATCTTAGTAATTAAATCTTCAAAGTACGAAATTTTAACTCTCCCTTGGAACACTGGTCCGCCCAAATATTTCAATGGGCCAACATGAAATCGGAAATCAGTATAACACTTTAAAGCCACAATGCGCTCCGCTACTGTCTTGTCATCAAAAGTAAAAGAACTTTTTCCTTCATTGATTTTCTGCCCCGAGGACCGACAGTACCGTCGCAGAAACTCCATACAACCCAAGACTGAGGACTGTCTACCATTTAGAAAAATGAGAGTATCGTCTGCATACAGAAGATGGGAGATAGAGCTGCAGTTCCTGGGAGTATAATAATACCCAATTTTTTCATTCTCAAAAGTTGTTTTCAATCCCCTACTCAACACTTCAGAGGCAATAATGAAAAGAAACGGCGAAAGAGGATCTCCTTGCCTTAAACCCCTAGTGGATCTGAAAAAACCTTTGTAGACTCCCTAGAGCAAAACCGAAAATCCACTAAATGCCACACAGTTAGAGATGAGATGGCAAAATCTACCATTAAAGCCAAATTTTTTAAGAACTGCAAGCAAAAAATTCCATTCCATTCTATCATATGTTTTCTCCATGTCAATTTTCAGCACCATATTACCTCCAATAACCTTTCTGTTAATATCTCTAATAAATTCCTGTGTCAGGCCAATATTTTCACCAATGAACCTGCCTTTAACAAAAGCCCCTTGCTCCTGAGAAATCAACCTAGGTAGGATACCTACCAGGCTATTGCATAAGATTTTACTGAAGATCTTGTAAATCACATTGCACAGACTGATTGGGCGAAAATCAGAAAATGAAACTGGATTCTCAATTTTTGGAATCAGAGCCATGAAATTCGCCGAAAATGCCGACGGCATTACCTCCCCTTCAAAAAATTGTATAGCTGCCTCCCAAATGTCCATGCTAAAAAAATCCCAACAAAACTGAAAGAAATCCGCCGTAAAGCCATCCGGCCTTGGCGCACTATTTTTGGGAATGTCAAAAACAACATCTCTCACTTCCTCCAAAGAAGGACGTTTGACCAAAAACTCACATTGAGCAGATTCCACCAACTTCGGAAGACAATTAAGCAAGTCCGTATCCTCCGTACAATCACCTGGAGAAGACATCATATTAGCAAAAAATTCATTGGCTTTGACAAGAATCTCACCAGGATCCGGAATAACACTACCGCACGGTAAAGTAATCTGATGGATGGCTCGTCGCTTTTGTTTTGATCTAGTGGAAGCAAAAAAATACTTAGTGCATGCATCCCCCTCCTTGAACTCTTTTTCACCTGATTTTTGAAGCCAGTAAAGTTTTTCCTGTTTGAGAGCTAATCTGTACTCTGCCTGACATCGATGTAAATTGTAGCAAGCTTGTACATCCCAATTAGCATCCGCATGTAGACCATTATTGTTGAAACTAGCAAACCCCGCCAATAGTGTTGTTTCCCACTGTTGCATTTCATCCTCTAATGCGCGGATCCTGCTGAACACATTACCAAAGACTGTCATGTTCCACTGTATAAGAGTTCTTCGTGTTAGTTTAAGTTTGGCATCCACTCTATCAATGGGTCTCATGGTACCCATATCAGTCATCCACGTGTCCTTGACCAGATCCAGAAACTCCAGATGAGTTGTCCACATATTAAGGAACCGATAAGGCACAAAACCAATTTTTGTTTGGGTTGGCATGGAAGCCAGCAAAGGAGAGTGATCTGAAAAAGTTCTGCTAAGATGTACCACTTTAGGGTTGCCCAGACCTGTCAACCAAGCTGAATTAACAAAAATCCTATCAAGTCTCGCCCAAATACGTTCACTGCCCCGCCTGTTATTGCACCACGTGAGAAGAGGGCCCGAGAATCCACAATCAATTAAACCACTGCTGTCAATGCAGTCGGAGAATTGTGACATGCTTGCCCTGAACGGCTCCACCCCCCCCAACTTTCTCGCCCAAATGCAAATAAGTGTTAAAATCACCTCCGACCATCCAAGGAATGTCATGGTTTGAAGCAAAATTGGCCATATTCAACCAAAGATCCCGTCTTTCATCCACAGAACATTTAGCATAAACAAAAGAAATCAAATAAATTCTTGAAGAAGAGTCTGTTACCTGGCAATGAATGATCTGGTTCAACATATCCACCACCGAGAGAGCAATAGAAGTATCCCACAGAATCCAAATCTTGCCACCAAAAGTGTCGTTCGAGGCAAAACCACCAAGGTGGAGCTTGCTACCAAGCTCCGTAGATCTACTAGTGTCAATCATGGGCTCCGCAATCATAAGGATCCTGACTTTATTATCCAGAACCATACTTTTTAACCTCCTCCTCGTGGCCTGATTACCAACCCCACGAGCATTCCACAACATAATATTTTCCATCATCTTAAACACGGGAATAAGATTTACCCCTCTTAGTCTTACGACGATTGCTCAAAAAAGTCGCCGGTTTGACTTTGTTATGAAGATCCTCATCAGAGTGTGCCCCCAAAGATAGGTCAGTAATACCCTGTGAATTCGGCCCCAACTCCGAGTCTGACGCAGCCACGTCACTATCATCTGTGGCGCTATCAAGTGTAGTAGAAGTCATTGACTTTTTCTTATGTTTCAACACACGGGTCTCCTCGAACAACTGGACAGCAACATCAAACAATTCACCCCCATTCTAGTCCTTCCTCGCCTCCTCGGGCACTGAAAGCGTACCAGACGCCGCGGGTATTGCTTGCTTGGCCAAAATCGCTGTCAAGCGGTCCAACACTGTTGACTGCCCCAAGCCTGTCCCTACGTCCTGTTTCGATCCATGCTCAATGGATGGCATCCCTGACTGAGCGATCAAATGAGCTGATTCGCCCCTGGCTACCTGCGCTGACTGGGAAGGCGCAGCATCCGCGATGGCAGTCTGGGCCCAACACTGCACCGTGGACTAGTTGGGCCTGGGAGCAGATGTCATCCTTGGACTGGCAGTGGTCGCAGGTGGAGCGTCCTGTGGCGAAGCCACACCAATATCCCCTGCTGGAACACTGGGCCTGGGATGCGCTGAGTTGCACAAAGACTGATCCCGCGGGCATAACACAGCTACGTTCTTCGTTCCAAGTTGCGCTAAAGAGCGCAAAGTCTGATCCAAAGCAACTGCATTCGTTAATTCCGATTGCACCAATTGAGTGTCGCTATGAACATCATGCGGCTATGCCGCAAGGGGAAGTTTCGGGCAAGTATTGTCCTTTGTCATGACATCGGACCTACCACTTTTGGACCCTGAGATTACATCATCTGGTGGCGGTGGCAGCTGTTCGTGAATACCAATAGTATTTGCAATCTCCGAAGTTGTGTACTCCGCCTCTTGAAGGCATTCTTCCGTAGATTCTGGAACCTGCTCAGCACTAACATGAACCATTTTCTCACTCCCATCTGCTTCTATGTTTTCAGAAAGCGACTCAAATTTGTTTGACAGAACCACCTTAACCGGATCCCTGGCCACAGACCTCTGCTCACCTACGTCTTCCTCAAGTTCCACCCCCTGGCTATTCTTTGCTCCACTCGGTCCAAATGTGGGATTTTGATTCTTAGATTTTTTAGAACGGGAACGTATTGTTGTTTTATGTTTTTGTCTTCAACCTGCGGCTGTACCACCTTTTCCGTTTTACCGAAAGCCGGGCCTCCCCCTCCGCCCTTAATACCAAGCTTTTTCCTGCAAAACTTCTCTTGGTGACCTTTCAAAGAGCAAAAATCGCAATATTTGAAACCAGGATACTCAATCTTTTGCCAAAATCCCATGTTATTTGCCCTGTCTATCCATACTCTATGTGGTAATTTCTCCGCTAAGGACATCTCCACGCATACTCTGGCAAAACCCGGGCGTGAGAGGCAGCGAGTATGATCAACCATCCGTAAAAAACCACCAAAAGAGTTGACAATTGCTTTTAAAATAAGAGGATGAAATAAATGCAAAGGTAAGTTAGGCAACTCTACCCAAAGTGGCACCGAAATGGGGTCTTCCTTCAAACTGAAACCATCGTGCCAACGGAAAGCTTTAAACCGAACTCCACGAATCAGAAAGGAGTCGCGCGACAGGACTTTCTTTGCTTCCATTTCAGACTGAAGTCGAACTAACACGTGGCGTTGATTCAGCAACCCCAGCGAAAAATCGCCCAAAATTCCCCATGATCTGTGAATCGAATCTCGAATATCTGCCAAAGTTGGTCTGTAACTGGAAAATTTGAGAACGATGGCATATTTCTTCATGAAAGCTTCACCACGAACTTCATCCGATGTCGTGATGCCAATTGCAGGTGCCCCCTCTTTACGAAAACGAGTACCTTCGACCTGAGTCTCCGCAGTGTCATCCACCAAAATCTTGCCCAAAATTTTGGCGAAAAAAGGCTTAGGGGGCTGCCAATGCTTCCCCATGTCCAGGACCCGAGGGATAGGGGATGTCGGCTGTGGGGCCTGACATTAATTACATCAATATGTAAAGGCGGCTGGGAGAGGAACCCCTAGAGATGGGCAAGACCTTGACAGATCCTTCCACCACGCAAAGAAGCAAGTCTCTGCAAAGGAACTGCCACGCAAGGAAAACGTTTTTGTTGTCTCTGACAGATGAACCGCCCACCACGCTGTAGCAGCAGTTGTCGAGGGTGACGTCTTGATGACGACGGTGCGTGACGGTGATTGGCGAACGCCTCAAGGTGTAGAAACCTAGGCGAGCCGCCAAGGCTTCAATGGCGCAGATTTGCTCCCACAGACTTGGGACGGCTGAGGTCGTAAGATCGAAACAAAAATTTAATTCCCAAAGTGTCCTCAAAATCGCCTCAGAGCTGTAGTGTTTGACTTATTCAGGTTTATCACCACCCAAAAAATGATATAATAAAGTTGTCTAAGAGATGACTTAATCTAGGTCTCAAACTCTAAGGGCGCCACTCACTACCTCTCAAACTCTAAGGACACCACTCTTGATAAAACAAAACTCACATTGATTTTTTTTTTTTTTTTTTTATCTTCAAACTATTGTTATCAATCCATTTATTTCAGCCTTCTCTCGTGTCCCAGATTTATTTAGGTTGAAATAAATGGATTGATAACAATAGTTTGAAGATTAAAATATATATATATATATCAATGTGAGTTTTGTTTTGAGCCAACTAGGAAAAACAAAAGCCACCATATTGCCCAAAGCCAGCCCACTGTTATGATTGTAAATTGAGTAGTTGGTGAGGGTGTTTTTTTTTTAAAATTGATTCCAAAGTATCAACCCACGACAATGAACGTGTTTTTACTAGATTGAATAGAAGCTCGGAGGTCGACGGTTGTGTTGGAAGAGTTTGTGTTCGTTCAACTTGAAGAGCAGTTTCATGAGTTTATGGTAAGAGATATGTCGACTTGTTGTAGGATCAAGCGAAGATGAGCAAGAAGAGGAGTCGTAGAAGCCATCAATTGTACTGAAGAAAAACGGAAGATATGTTCTTTATTTTTTTTTTCAATTTTGATATTTTTTGGAAATAAAATTGATTTGCAGGGGTGAAATGCAGAGAAGCAAATGGGCATGATTGATGGAGAAGACGAAGACGGTTTAGCATGGGGTGATGTAATTTGCAAGGGGCAATTTTATAATTTCAACAACGTGTCGCGAAGAAAAGGAGGAGGAAAGTGGTGTTAGGGTGGAATGCGAAGGGGGTCTAGTGGCGGGGTGGTCATGGACTGAGATCAGAGAGGGAAATAAAGGGGTAATAAAGAGGTAGGGTTGTCCACCAATTGTAGCTCAGTTGGTCGGACATTCACTCTTCTTGTGAGAGGTCGCGGGTTCGAGACTCACCAGTTAGGATTTTGTGAGTTTTCGCCCGATTATTGGGAGCACATTTGCTCCGCCGTTGATAAGCCTTCGGGTGTTGAATGCAGCTACTTAGATGGACTAGATCGGAGAGAAGCGAAAGCGAGTCTTCATGCAAGGTGGAGGCGATGGGCCGGAGCGAAAGCAAGTCTCTATGCGAGATGGAGGCGACAAGGACATTAAGTGGCAACAATATTGTAGCCTTCGGGTCTGGTTTGGTTAACCCTATTGGGTCAGTCATGTAGCCTTCGGGCATGGATTCATAAATAATAAAAAGGGTCAACGACCCAATTTAAAAAAAAAAAAAAAAAAAAAAAAAAAAAAAAAAAAAAAAAAAAAAAAAAAAAAAGGGGTAGGGTTGGTAGGATATGATGGAAATTTAGTAATGTGGGTGAGGGCATTTACAAAATTTAAAAATTATGCATGACGGATGTGCACACTGTTCATCGTGCCAATATTTGTTATAGAATAACTTCTACTTGTTGAAGGTTGTTGGTACTACCTAGTTTTCAATTCAGAGTACGAATTAAGATTGATTCAGCGAAATTCGGAAAAAGAATATTGTTTTCCAATAGTTCGATTTGATAAAAAAAAAAATCAGTCAAATCTACGGAAGAAATTAAAATTTGATGAAGCATACATTCGTGTATAAAACAAGAATCAATTACAACGTAAGATATACATAGTTAAAAATTCGTCCCACATTTGATTGTTATATATTATTGAAACAAAAATATATATATCATTACATTAAAAATATTAATCCATTATTCACATTTGCAATGAATAAAAGGAAACTTACCTATTAAGAAAATAACGACAAGTAAAATCTCAAGAAAAATCCAACCCCCATAACATTATCAACCAAGAAGTACCTCCAAGATCATTATTTGCTTATTCATCAAGAAAATCATCAATATATTATGGATTGTTTTATCTAATTTTTTTTTAAAGTTTATTTTGGCAATAAATTGTCAAAAACTTTATAACAATCAATTCTCTACAAACAGTTTGCAAAATCCTCACAAATCTTTGCCTTCACCAAAACATCAAAAAGTAAAGAAAAAAAAATCGTTGGATTAAACATTGTTTATTTAAAGGTGTATTATACGAAATTAATTTAATCTCCAAACCCATTTAGTATTTGTCTAAAGAGACCTTCTAGGTGTCGAGGGAGTGGGCGAGGGAGGGGGTGTGACCACTCATCACCCTGCCCACTCCCTCGACATTTAGAAAAAGCGTTGTCTAAAACTGTCAAAGTCTCCCAAGATAAATTAAGAGCTCTCGAGTCACCCAGCAAAACTCATCCTTGTGCTTGAATCAGCAACTAAGCAGCTACTTCAGCATACACTCTGCCATCAAACTGTTGAGAATTGCTCTTTCAATTTTGAAGGCAACTTCCACCAAAATACTCCCTGAAGTAGCACAAGCAAAGTCCCAGCCGCACTCTCCTTAATCAAATCATAGGAACTCACATCATAAGTGAACCATAACAGAGTGAAGAAGGCAACCGGTCTTAATCATAATCGCAGGTCTTGCACCTAAAGAAATCATGATTCTACCAAAATCATTCTCCCCAAGGTCAGAATTCAAACCACCTTCTACTCTTAGTACTTGCTAATTCAGATAAGTATTGCTCCAAACTTTCCTATTTTGTAAATGGGAAGGACGTAATTAACATCCGAATCCACTTTTTTCGATCTCCAACACATAGATGATGATATCCCCATCCCACTTTCACGTCTTTCATGCGTGCATATATACTATCAACGCGACATCATATGTACTTGCATTGTTCAAGGAAATGGTGTTTGCTCATATCTTGAATCAAATAAACTTTGATTTATAATCTCGAAGGAAATGAGCAATCAATGGTCTTTCACCAGGTCTTTCATATGCAGTTACAAATTTCTTCCTTAACTTAGAGCTGATGGAAAATTAATTATAATCATAACCTATAGTATAATGACCATTGTTAAGATGACTATGTATGCATTCACGCTATACTAAATTGACATTTTTGTAAAAATCTCAAAACAACAACATTTTTTAGCTGTAATAGTACACCAAACAATTTTACACATTTTCTCAAATAAAGTGATATGATAATTGTGTCATTATGAAGAGTATGGTACTACAAGTGATACTATTCATGGTGATATAATTTATTGTATCACTTTTTTTGTTTAACTGTTTTTTTTTTTTTTACTGAATTTAGTTTTGTCTTGAAATTGTTTGGTAAAGTGTTAAAGCTAAAAAATAATATTGTTTTGGGTGTTGTTACAAAAATGTCAATTTAATATAGTGTCAGAAAAAAGTATACACATATTACTACTAATAGTATCAAATTAAATTCATAACCATTAGTAATATCCCTAAGTAAATATACACTGATAAATACAGAAATAAGGGGAAATTTTATTAAGTAACAAACTTTTTTAAATGAAAAACTTGAGCACATCGAAGATGCCAACAAATTTATGGAGTCCACTTTGATTCCTCAAACCTTTTGTCGATCTGCAAGAGCATGTTGGTAATATATGTGGAAATTGAAACAAAGGAAATCTTATTGTTTGATGATTACGTGGTTCCCTTTGGAAGTGTTACTCTCCAAACGTAATCCATTGACGTCCAGTGAAGCAAACATATCACTCAAGAATAAATTTTTAAGATACTCATTCCATTTCACATTTTACAATTTCAGAGAATTTTGGACTGATTTGTGTTTCACTCCAACCCCCTCAACCACCTCACAGCCACCACCGCGATTCAACTACTACAGAAATTCTAGCTGGCCCGTGGTTATAGCCCGTCCCATGGGACGGACCCTCCCAGGCACGTGCCTTTGGGAGGGCGTCTCGCACGTGGAGGAGAAACCCATCAACCAAACCAAAAAGCTAGAGACCAAAAGCAAACCCTTTTCTCCTCTCGTCGAAGCCATGGCTATGGCGAGTCTCGCAAGGCGAAAGGATTCACTCCTCACTCAAATCCTTTCTGCAGACGTTGTCTCTCACTCTCCTCTTTATCAAGATCTTTATCTACTTCTGGATCCGACGACAACGACGTCGTCGTCATCGTGGAGGTCCTGGTGGATACGTCGCTGCCATTAAAGCTGCTCAACTGGTGGCTTCTTCCAACCTGTCTGGTTCCATCTCTTCTGTCTTTACTTGTTGTTTGCTGGAGGATTTGTAATCAATCAGAACACCACCAAGATAGAAAAGTGAAAGAGGGAAAAAATTGAGAAAAAACCGAATCGAAAACCAAAACCCTTGTTTGATTCGGTTCTGGTCCGATTAACAGCCTTAGTACCATTTTGGTGTTCAGGAGCAGAAACACAAAGCTTAAATGGCACTTGTGTTGGAATGATGTAATTAGTTCAGGTTGAACATTTGGGAGTTTCAACTTCATAATCTCGAAACTTTGGAAATTTGGAATGACTTTGTAATAGCAGAATTGTATTAAGTTTAGTGCTTTGGGAGTTTCAACTTCATGAATTGTAATAGCAGAATTGTATCTACCTTCATTGTAATAAACACCCATTGTTTAGCAGCATTTAAGTCGCAGAAATGGACCTGATTCAGTCGAGGAAACCGATTAAGCATACTACAAATATTATATAAAACTAATACAATTAACATAATTTTTGCCATGTAGTAGAAGCCAAATTATTGTATTAATAGCCAAATTTCTCTTGTGACAAATTTTGTAGCACTCAAGTTAGTAGTCTGCTTCTCAATATAGATCAAAGGACACCATTTTACAATGCAGCCTATGTACGACAATGCATAATGGAATTTTACCATTGTATAATCTAAGACACTTACCTGCTATTCTGCCAGTGAAACGGTTTGCCTTGTTCACCTGGTAAAATTGCTGCCTAGAAAAATGAGAGTGAGTTTTCAAGGAAAGACAATGCATAATGGAATTTTGTAGCACTCAAGTTAGAAGTCTGCTTCTCTTTTGATGTTGTGTGTGTGTCTGTTTTTGTACAAATGTGCTCTTGGTCCTTTGGAAGGTATCTGATAGAAAATTTGATATTTCCATTGCAGATTTGGATAGCAAAGGCAGAGTATGATGAGTCTGGTGTTTGGTCAGTTTCCCTTGCAGAATTACTGCTGTCAGTGCAACAAAGAATTACTGCAGACGTATGTTTTTTACTCACGAACCGTAATATAGCCTTCGAATTATCTGATGGCGTATTCCGTTGGTTCTTTGGGTGTTCCTTTTTGTGCATGACCATTTCCATTTCATTAGTATTGTATGAACATCAGTGTGAATTGTAAAACTGAAGAAGCAATATCTGTTTGAGCAGTTGTAGCAGTTTCTGATGGCTCAAAGGCATGGGAAATCCTGAGAGGCAGAGCAAGCAACATCGACCTAGTGCTCACTGAACTTGACCTCCCATCGCTAGCTGGATTTTCTCTGCTTCGCTTCATGATGGAGGATGACATCTGTAGACAAATTCCTGTCATAAGTATGTATGATATAATAATGCCTAAATTCTGATTGTATTCCCAAAAAATTTGACGAGCTTTGTTCTAAACATCATTCGCTTCATGTAGTGATGTCCTCACATGATTCAATTAATGTGGTTTTCGACTCCATGCTGGGAGGTGCTGCCGACTTTCTTCTTAAGCCTCTTAGGAAGAATGAGTTGAGGAATTTGTGGCAACATGTTTGGAGAAGGCACTCTGTAAGTTGAAATGCTAAGATGTGATGTCACTCATTCTCTTCGTGTTCTATTATCATTTTCTTATATACCTCAACCTGACAATTGATTTGTTTATGTGCTATCAGTTTAAAAACAGTGGACATAATAGCCCAAATGTAAACCATGTCCAACAAAAAGTTGAAGCAAGTGAGGAGAACGGTTCCACAGAATGTTCAAGTGATTGTGTCGCATTTCCAAAGGTGCATAAGGAATGCAGTGAGAAAGGGAGCGATGCACAAGGAATGCAGTCTGGTGTGGAGTTCCTGTTTTTTTTTTTTCGATCTGTCAGTGCAACAAAGAATTACTGCTTTGGTGTTTGGTCAGTTTCCCTTGCAGAATTGTATTAAGTTTAGTGCTTTGGGAGTTTCAACTTCAAGCGCTGAGCCTTTCAAATGGTTACTTGTGTAGCAATAATAAAGGCAAAGCAATGCTCTTGAGTCGCAAACATGTACTGTAGAAACGGTATGGGTTCATAACTATAGAGAGAAAGATGGGTGGATTTCCATAGGTGGAGAATCAATTCAAGGCAGTGCTAAGTCATGTACCACTGATAAGAACTGACCTGGTATGATAAGAACTGATCTGGTTGCTATGTTTTGCAGGACAGATTCAAGGCAGTGCAGTTCTAATGACAGTGAGTAGCCCAAACAAAGAAGAGAATTTACAAACTGAAGATACTTGTAAATGTAGAATCTGAGTTGATATCAGCAAATGGAATAAATTGTATTGAATAGAAAGGCTAATTCGAGATAGCTAATCTCTAGAGCAAAAGCTCAATGTTACAAGTTGTTTATCAATCCAATGAATACCTTTCTCTCTTACTGTCTCCTTACTTATAGCAATATCTTTACAAATCCATTCTCTAACATATTTGACTGCTTAGTTCCTAAAAATACAACTAAACAGAAACCTGCATGATAGTAATAATATCTATGATGCGCTAAATGGATTATGTCACCATCAAAATGTTTATTTTAAACACTACAGGTTGAACCCTAAAAATTCAAACAATTTTAACACCATGACGTAGTTCAATGAACAAACAACAAGATCTTTAAACTACAAGGAACTTCATATAACGTTCAATACAAATTTCGTACAGTAAGACTTGTAATATGGGATATTACATTGTCTCCCAACCTAACAGTCTGTCTGCGACGGGATATACTTGAGAACTTGAACTGTTCGTTTGAGCTGGTATTATACATTAGTCTCAGAGGTCAACTGCCTGTTTTGATAACGTAAGGCCATAAAAAGAGAAAAACGGAGGGATCATTTCTTAGCAAAAAGCTTCTTGGAGAGCTTTTCCAGCGGTGTTGTTTTGAGCAAGAAAAGCCTTGCAGCACGCTCCTGCAAAGTGCCTCCACATTTCAATCCACGTGCAAACAATTCGGCTTTCAACCTCTCCATGCCAAGAACCTATGAAAACGAGAATCCACATTAGCAAAAGACAATGGAAGTAAACAACTAAGCTATCAAAAATAAGATTTTCACATAAATTCTATACTTTTTTACATAACAAAATCTTAAGTGTCCTCAGAGTGTAAAATCAAATCGCTACCATGGTCTTAATGGGTTACAATTTTACACTCTACCATAGTCTTAATGGGTTAAAATGGGTTAAAATGACAGGTGTTTTATCTTTGTCATGGATGTTTACAAATTGAGTTGCAAGGAAGTCCATTTCATGCCAATAGGAAGACGATGGCACTGCATCACGGAAGGAAATAAGCCCAAAGCCATCACCTCAGTTTCAGTAGACATTGTACAACCGTACAAGAAGAGCCGAATGTATTGGGCTTTCTCTTTTCTATTTTATGTTTCTAACATTCGATATTACTAAAAGAAGAAAATGCGGATGTAGGCTAGATTTCCAACACCAAACCACTAGCACTAAATTTATTTACTGTTAAATACTTATTTTTTGTTCCTTTTCTACCACAAGCCAAACAAATACCATATGGCAGGACTCTCAACAATTGCTTCCATACCCTCTGCTGAGTGTGCCAGCTAGGCAGCTACACAAAAAAAAAATCCATGAAACCAGGGAATGACGCTTGAAAAAACCACAATACAAGATAAAACCAAATTTCCTGAAACTGACACCCAATGATAATGAACGAATAGGTATGAATGATCCATGCTCAACATCAAGTCCACAAAAACCAAGTGTTGATTTTTGTTCCTCTACAAGAAGGATAATCTTAGTAGGCAGCAGTTCATACATCAGAGCTTCAATGAAGAAAGATAGAAATTTTTAGGCCATGGTTTAAAATAAAAAGGATATGACTTGAGGCTATTCTCAATGCCTCTCACTTAGAAACTTTTAGGCCATGGTTTAATGGTTTAAAATAAAAAGGATATGCCTTGAGGCTATCCTCAATGCCTCTCACTCCAAGACCAAACTGAGGCTTACACAGTTACACCTCAATTGAGGCTTTAGTATCAATTTCAACCCCCGTCTCCTAACTCACTTTGATGTTTATGTTTTGTGGTGGAATCTCATTCCATCGCTTTTTTGGTTGTTATCATCCACAAGCTTAGGAAAAATAGACATTGGTAAGAAGCTTTTTCTCACCCATTTAACTTTCAAACCCATCTATCCAAAATATCCTCAAAAGCAACATCACTCAACAAAGCTCATTGATAAAGTTAATGCTAAATTGCTAATTGTACCTGCATGTTCTTTGCCCTACTCTGAAAATAAGCTAGCATTCAACCAACCAGTGTGTTTTGCCTATTAAATTTAGGTTTGGTTGGATGAAAACTAGACATGGGAATTGAAACCGTTTACATGGTTCAGTGCAGAGGTTTGGATTCCTATAAGAGATGGAAAAATTAGTCACATGCAAAATTTCTTCCCTTCGTTAAACACACAACCCAACAATGCAAAACGAGTTCACATGGGAGTTGGATTCTATTTCCCATGGAAAATGTCCCCAAAGAGACCTTTAGGTTTAGTACCTAACATGACAATTTTAGTAATATTTCCCATGGAAAATGGCCCCAAAGAGACCTTTAGGTTTAGTAACTAACATGACAATTTTAGTAATTTTTACCAAAAAGACAATTTTGTACAACATCTGAAATAGAATTTCTAATTTTACATGAGTTTTGACTTTTGAGTATGATAGTATTGCTTACTAGCGCTCAAGATCAAAATCATCGCCAACACCTGATCAGCAATTTCAATTAACAACATGGATTTAACAAATAAAATAAAAATAATCATGAGCATACCTCCATCTCTGAAGCAGAGTTATAGTCATTGAGATCAAATGGCTTCTCCTGATCAAAACTTGTGGTGCTAACTGCTGCGGCTTCTTGAACCAAATCATCTACTTCCGCAACAGCGTCTCCACTTACAGAAGCTTCTGCCACTTCCAAACTTGAATTACTTGTACTCTGCCAATTACTTTCTTTAGAAGTGCTAGCTTCAACATCAAGAGGAGCAGATACTTCAGAAGGAACAACTCCTTTTTCAGAAATCATTGGCACATCCATCACTCCCTCGAGCTCTACCAAACCTTTCAAATTGGCTTCTTCGACATGAGCTCCTCCACTTCCATAGCCTTCCCTCACCTTAATACTCCCTCCTTTCGCATCACCATTTTCTTCCTCCAAATTGCTCTGCAAAGAGCCTGCACCTGAAGATTCTCCGTCCGAATTCACCCCGGAAAAAGATCCGGAAGAACTGCCCTCACAATCCTTATTTATCAAAACAACAATAGCTTCATCAAGAACAACCAATTTCTCGTCATCACTATCACTTTCATCTTCCTTTTCCTTATTCCTACAGAAATTACATAATAAATTATAACCCTTGGGTTAGGGTGTATAGGTGGCGTTTTAGGGTTTCGCCTGTGATTGTTGGAGTTGTGTAGTGGAGGGTTGCAGTTTTCCGTCCAGTAGCTTCACCAAGACGATGTAGATCGCCATTGTTGATCGCAAATCGATCGATAAAGAAAGAGAAAGAGAATGTGGGTAAAGATGGAACCCTAAGTGAAGACTGAAGATTGGATTTTGATCACGTACGAAACGCCCTCCCAAAGGCACGTGCCTGGGAGGGTCCGTCCCATGGGACGGGCTGTGAGGACGGGCTGCGTAGAATTTCTGCAACTACTAACACAATTACACCACCACAAGTACCACAAACACTGACAAGAACATTATGCACATTTATACAATGAAAGGATTTCAATGGTTTTGGACTGATTTGTGTTTCACTCTAACAACCTTAATTTAAACCTTAGGATGTGTTTGGATGCATGGAATTCTATGTTATAGAAATTTATGAGGGAACCACTATATTTTAGGGTAAATTGATATATTACTTCACATCCACCATTTGATTTTGTGATCAATGGTGGGAATGAAAATGTCATGAACATGAGAATCACATGCCTTGGGGGTCCAAGGAGTGGGATTCCCATGTTCATGGGACTTGCATTCCCACCATTGATCACAAAATCAAATGGTGGTCAAATGGTAAATGTGGAGTGATATATCAATTTAGCCTAAAATATAGTATCCCCTCATAAATTCCCATGACATATGATTCCATGCAACCAAACACACCCTTAAATTCATTATTTATAAACCTTTCTATAGAACACCCAAATCAAATTCTCGATGTCTCTCTTCCAAAACGTAAGAGTAAGAATTTATGTCGCATCAATTAGCATATTTGATTCATGACGTTTGTTGAGTATACTGCGATTTGTTGGATGATAGATTTGGTATTCTTCATGCACTCTCACAGGTCTTCTTATTCGATTGGTGTTCTTCAACCAATTCATCTTCAAATAGTGTCACAAACTCAGCTATTGCGATTCAAAATCTCACTCATTGGTCTTCGAATCTTCTTGGATGTTGGATTGATCTAATAGTTTATCTCTAGAGCAACAACAATAACAAGATGTCTCGGTATGAATTCAAGCTCTCTTTTTGATCAATGAAGAGTGTCCTTAGTTGGTTTGGTTCAGTACCCATATTAGGTTACTTTCTTTCTTCTATTGTTTACTTTTTTTTTTTTTTTTTTTTTTTAAATTAACCTCCAGTGGGGAGGGGCAACTATGGAATGCCAGACCGTTATTAAATAACCATAAAAATACAAATCATTGCGGGGGTACATTACGACATTACCCGCGTTAATGCTAAAAACAAGGTTTATAACAAAAATTGAAAGCAAAATCCCTGAGAAGAAAGAAACAGCAGGACATACACCCACAACCCCGCATCCATGCAATCACAGCCCAAACCTTCCATCCCAATCGCATGCACCCAGCGTCACAGCGAACAATCTGAACCCAAAAATTAAATTGGAGAGAAACAATCTGAGAATCTATCCCTAAACTGTCTCTAGTCATCCCCGTGGCGAAGATACGCCGTTTGTAATCTATCAAGGCCCAACAAGCCATTTATTCGCCTGGGAAGATCTCTCCCATAGAAAAGGCCTGTCTCAAGATCATGGAAAGCTCTAACAGCTAGAGCATCCGCCACTGCGTTTGCCTCCCTATAGATATGTTGACAGTGTAAAGTCATCGTCATTGTCAACTCCTTAATTTCTTTCCAAATATTCTCCAAATGCCACGGGATTTTTAAGCTATCTTTAAACCAGCCACAAACCAATGCAGAATCTGTTTGAATAATCACCTTTTTGAAACCCCAAACGAGGCATAGTCGAATTCCTTCTAAAAGAGCCAAAACTTCCGCCTTGTTAGTAGAAACCAACCCGAAAAACATATATTTTCCAACAACCCCAATGCCTCGAGAGTCACGAATAACCACACCACCCGCTGCCATATCCTTGCGAGAAGTCCCAACAACATTAAGAGCCACAAAATCTTCGGGGGGGAGATGCCAGTAAACAAGTCGAACAGACTTACTTGTAACAGGGATCACATCCAACCCCAAAATCTGTAAAAGAGCCTTATTGCTGCTGCCTTGCTTGGAAATAATGAAATTATTTGCTAGTTGCAACTGTCGCCGAATATACAGGATCACAAAGGCCGAATTGGGTTGGCCATTGTCAAAAAAACATTTGCATCTTTGTTTCCAAATTTCCCAAAGAATGAACATAGGAGTAAGAAGAAATAACACACCTGTTTGAGTAGTGCGTTTAGCTTTCTTAAACCATATTATTGGAGTGGACACTAAGAGCCAATAGTATTGGAGTTCTTCTTGGTAGATTACTAACATGGGTCAATCTCTTTTCAATTCGAAAGAGTTTCCTGCTTAATGGTATGATATATTTCATTAATAACTGATTTAACTCGAAATTCTAGTCGCCTAAAATCCAAGCAAATTTAACACTTTTTAGTTTGTTTTTGTTTATTTCTTATCAATTTACTTTCAAGAATTTAAAGAAAATACAAAAAAAAGTGGTTCACAAGAGTTATCGTCATATTCAACAAGTTAAAAAGGATATCAAGCTTAAATTCTTAGAAATACTTTAGAAGACGAAATAAAATAAATAATGGTGAAAAGAAGGGAAATGGTATAGCTAAAATTTGAAGAGAAGTTGCCTAGAATGTATTGGATATATGTTCATTGTTAAACACACGCCTCGTCTTGAGGTTCATTATCACCCAGACATACAGGACAGTTAGAGAATTTATATGATACACCTTGAGGAAAAAAAGGATTTCAATTAGACAACCCGGTGCGGTCACCAATCATTTAGAATTACTTGAGAAGCCAACTCTTCTAAGCCATACCAAATTCCAATATCAGACTCTAGGGAACACATGCATCATACAACAAGAGAACCCATACATATGATTTTGAACCCTTGATGCTGATTTTCAGTGCAAATTGAGGTTCAATTGTACCATGAATTGGATAACAATAAGTCGCTGCTCATCTTGACAAGAACTAAAGTATCATACATTGCCACCAGACGGTAGAAACTTTTCTAGATTGTCTACCGACAGATTTGAAACTGATTGAAAATTTGCAGCAGACATATTCTCGCACAAAATTAAAAATAGGGAAAATATGAGAAAGCTATGATTACTAATACCAATAGAATTTATAACTGTGTTTTATGATCTGTCAGACAAGACACACAATGGAAAACATAAATTGTACAATCTAATTGTCTTTGACATGAGCAACAAATGATACAACATAATATCTCATTAGAAAAGCATAAATGCAGCCCAAAGTGCAGATCATCATCATGGCACACTTTAAAACGAATATCTTCTCTGCGTCTTACTCCTATAGCACCAACACCTGTTTGGACAAATCTAATTAGTAAATATATTTGACAATTTTAGCAAGCCCATGTGTGCATTCGGCTCGAGAAGAAGAAGTAAAATAAAGTAACCTGGACGTGTTGGACTGTTAGGTTTCCTTATTCTTTTCTTTATTTCCTTCCTGGGTGGAGCTCTTTTGATGTCTATAAAAGAAACACAAAGAAATATAATTAATATCATAGTTTATCATCACAATTTTAGAAGGGAAACCAAATAATTTTTTTTTTAAGGAAAACTAGGCTTTTTATTACTTGAAATTTTTTTTTACATCAGTCGGGATACTATCCGATAAAAAGAATCAGAGAACATACATCATAGCAAATCCAAAATAACTAGTGACCAAACCCCTAGATCAATGTCTATACTTGCTGTTACTTTTTTTTCATTCTAGATGATCTACGAGGATATACCTTGATGTCTCTGAAGTCCGTAGCATCAAATCTCTTCGATATTCGAATTTGGTCTGTCTTTAAACCTGACACTACTCTTGACCTAATGGTGTATTCATCCGAATCTTCTTCTTCTGAACTGATTGTATCTGAAATGTCAGTATCGGTCTCCATTTCGGTTTCGCTGTTAGCGTTACGAATCAAATAGTTAATATGTTTTATATTCGGTGCTTCAAGTACTATTGCATCCACTAAAGTTTCGTCATCTTGTACAATACCCGCATCTGCTGGAAACCCTACCTTCCGGTCATGCACCTTATCACCACTCTGAACGCGAGTCTGAGCACCAACGTGAACTCCACTGTCAGCACCATTGCCAGAGCCATAGACAAATCCACTGTCAACATGATCATCTTCAGCTACTGCGTTCTCCTTTGTTGGCCCGGAGTTGCTACTTGAAATCATTGCATTTATCTGTAGAGAAACATTCCCACTGCTCTTCTTTTGTCCTGGGCTAGAGATCCCGACATCCCCGCCTACAGCCTTGGTCGAAACCCCTTGCGCCCTCCCTGGTTCCAATTGGTAAACATACTTGTACGCTCTCTGCTGCGACCCTGAGCTGCTACCTGAAGCATTATCACATTCTTGCATAAAAGCTTGGTCAACATTCACATTTTTCCTAGGGATCAACTTCTTTGGATCATCATCTATAGCATTTGATGTTTTGTTCACCAAACCAACTATTGGTGACGCGACTTGCTCTGACGAAGCAAGCTCTGTTATTGGCAGAACACGCTTTGGCTGGGACGAAGCGAGCCCTGAAATTGTCTCTCCTTGTTTCGCTTTTGCAATCTCAACCGCTGAGTACCCCGCCTCAAGAAGTCCTTCCTCCGTTGTTTCTGGCTCTACCATGTCACTGACTGGAAACCAAATAACTTTTGTTAGAGTTTTGGAGATATATTGCTGGCTAGGCTAAAGTTCTACGCAAGGCGAAGATGTGAACTCCTAGATGTAGCTTATTTGATGGATATTTGATTCAGATTTTTATACTTTTAAGATGAACAATGGTATTTGAGATTTCTTCATTTATTCAATATAGAAGTTTTTTTTTGTTTGACAAAAAATTACATTCTCTTCTTTTATAGATTATTATTTTGGTGATTGTCTCTTCTTCTCCATATAAGTCTAGTCATGCTCTTCTTATGTGTAGAATATTAGGGTTCAATTGATTTCGGTAGATTGGTTATATGTGATTGTCTTTTACTGCGTTATTGTCTCCGAATTTGTCTAAAATCCAAGCAAATCTAACACTATTTTTTAGTTTGTTTTTGTTCACTTCTTTTCAATTTGCTTGCAAGATTCTAAAGAAAATATAAGAAAAGTGGTTCACAGGGATTATCGTTCTATTCACCAAGTTAAAAAGGATATCAAGCTTAAATTCATAAAAACGCTTTAGAAGATCAAATAAAATAAATAATAGTGGAAAGAAGAGAAATGATAAAAGTAAGATTTGGAGAAAGGTTGCCTAGAATGTATTGGATATATGTTCATTGTTAAACACACACCACATCTTGAGGTTCATTATCATCGAGACATATAGAAAAATGATATACCTTATGAAAAAAAGGCATTTCAATTAGACAACCCGGTGCGGTCACCCAAATTCATATTTAGAATTACTTGAGAAGCCAACTCTTGTAAACCATACCAAATTCCAATATCAGACTCTAGGGAACACTTGCATCATACAACAAGAAAACCCATACATATGATTTGAACCCTTGATGCTGATTTTCATTGCAAATTGAGGTTCAGTTGTACCATGAATTGGATAAAAAGAAGTCGCTGCTTATCTCGACAAATATATTGTATCATACATTAACACCAGACAGTAGAAACTTTCAACAAACCTTTCTAGATTGTCTACCGACAGATTTGAAACTAAAAATTGCAGCAGACAGATTCTCGCACTAAATTAAAAATAGGGAAAATACGAGAAAGCTGTGATAACCATTATCAATAGAATTTATAATTTATAATTGTGTTTTATGATCTATCAGGCAAGACACACAATGGAAAATATAAATTCCGTGCGCCAAGGGAAACGGGTCCGTTCGCCTCTTCTGATTTTTTGAACCAACAGTCCGTGCGCCAAGGGAAACGGGGCCTGAGGAGACGAGGGACCTCGCTTGAGGAGAGAGAAGACCTCGCCTGCTTGCAGATCTCGACGGATATGCTCGCATGCTCGACAGATCTGCTCCTTATTGACAGATCTTCTCCTCCTGCTCGACAGATCTCGATTGTTTTGGCGATTAGATCTGGTTGTCTCGACCAGATCTGAAGCAGTGTCTGAAAAAACCTGCGCCGCCCCCTTGATTTGGACGTCACCACGAGCGATCTTGACGTCCTGTTGAAGTTGCTGCCTCGGTAAAGATTTGTTCTTGACCTATCTCGCCTAAATGTCTGGCTAGGTCAGGGCATAGCTGGCATGACGGCTCCTCTAGCCGTCAGTACTTTCCCTCCCCCAATGGGGGTTAGGGATCATGCCGAAGCGGTCAGTAAGCCTACTTTCGCTCAAATACTGGGAAAATACTGGTTGATGAGGCTGAGGAAACACATGTTGAGGGAACTAGATTTCGGAAGGAATGAGAGACTGTCATTGGGCTTACGATATCTTGATATTCACATAATTATTACATAATATATCCCTTAATTTATACATGTTAGTGTTTCGATTATTATATTTTATAGTAATTATTTCGTTTTCATGTCTTTATAGGAATTTGAGCATGAACGATGAAATCGTATTAAGGCGACAATTTAAGGAATGACAATTGGTCGATTTAGCCGTGGTACAAAGCAGATGGTCACATACTTAAACCCTTAACCAAGCCCATAACCTAAACCCAAAACCTACCCATAAACCCAAACTCAATCCTACCCCTAAAGAATATTCTCTCATTTATACCTTGATGAATCTTCCATTTATCTCATCCCTATTCACTTTGATCATTCTATATAAATACAAGAGAATAGGGTGAGAAAATGAGGAAGGAAGAGAAGGGAATAAAAAAATCAGTAGAAAATCAAATCCTCTTTCCTTCAGAGAGTGATTCTCATCACCATCCCAACCAAGCAAATCTAGGTTTTTTCTCCTTCATCCCTCATCACCACCTCCATCCATCATCAGCCACACCACCAAGCTCCGCCACCATCACCCGAGCATCTCCCTGTCCCTACTCCTCTCCTCTGTCCACATAGCCACCACTACCATCTCGTTCTCCCACCATCAGCCACCCCCGCACACCACGAAATAGACAACAACCGCCACTAATCACCGTGAAACAGGGGCGTGACAACCCTGTTTCACGTTAAAAACATCACTTCGCCACTAAGCCTCGCCATCACCACCATCACCCTTCATCTCGTCATCTCTCTCTCTCTCAGCCACCATCACCCGAGCACCACCACCACGAAACAGGGGAGTGACAACCCTGTTTCGCGTCAGACCTCCGTCTCGCCATAGACCCTGTTCCTTGTTTTCCTCTCTTATCCATGATTTGTCCCTCCTCCACCTCGCCCTCTTTGTTCCTACATCACAACAAACCGAAAACCACCACCACACCGCGAAACAGAGCCTCACCGTGGCTCTGTTCCACCTCGCCGCCGCCACTGTTCCTCCTCTTCTCTCGGCCTCTCTTCGTCTCGAGCTCCTTCCTACCTCCCTCTCTCACGACCACCGTCGCAAGCGGCGCTTCAGCAGGCGGCACAAATCACCGCGACAGGAGAAACAGGGCTCTGCAAACTCTCTATTTTGATTTTCTTTCTGTTTCCTTTCCTTAATTCAATGTTTCCTCACTTTCTCTCTCTTTTTGCAGGTTCAGAACCAGTCGGAAGAGCGACGAGCGAACCAACAGACGCGAAGAACAGCACCGCAAGAGGCGTTGTCGCGTTGAAAACGAAAGGAACTGTAGCAGAGGCGTGAGAATGATTTAAAATCTGTTTTTCACTATTTGCACCCCCCGTTTATCTCTGTAATACCACAGAGCTTGTGTACTTCATTTTCTCAGGATTCGTGTTCGGACCTACTGCTAAGTACCACCACATCGAGTTGCGACAAACTAAATGGGTTGTATAAGTTATTGTGGTTGATTTTACTAAATTGTGTGCTTAATTGTTAATTACAATTTATTTCTGAAAGTTTTTGATAAATTGTTTTTGCTTGAAATAATTTGTTAATGTTTGATAAAAATATGATATAATTTAATTGGATTTTAACGATCACATATTCAGTGTAAGCAAGGGATTCTCATCCCTAAAGCTTCTCGTTTTAAATTCAGTAATTTGATTTAAATAATTTTTGCTAACTCATTGGTGAGTCCAAGCACACAAAATCCACATTTTTCTTTTATTTTACTTTTCTTATTTTTAAATTTATTTTTAGTTTAGTTTTAAAATGTTGTAACCCCATTTTTCATTTAAATTAGTTTAAATTAAATTATAAATTTCAATTGCATCCACCTTCCTCGTGGGATCGACCCGTACTTGTCGTTGGCTACCAGTTAGACACTGTGTACTTGCGGTTATTACAAGTGGGTTGAATTAACCTATTAATTTATGTCGGTTAAATCCGCAACAAGTTTTTGACGTCGTTGCCGGGGAAGGTAGCAATGTAATTGAATTTTTGATTTATTTTCACTAATTTAAAAAATATATATCAAAAATAAAACAAAAATTTTATTTCTAATTTGCTAAGTTCTTTTTACACTAATTTGTTTGATTTTGCAGAATACACGCTTCTCGAGAAAATTGGACGATCTTGCAAAACATCAAGCAAATTTTATTTTTTATTTTTGTGAGGAGAGTTTTAATTTCATTTTCACCTCGTTTTACGAGTGTGTGGTGTAATAATTTTTAAACTCTACTATTTTTCATTTTGTTTAATCACAAAAAAAAACCCTAAATTCTCTAAGTCAAAAGAAATTATAGGGAAAGATTACCCAATAATTTTTATGATTTAGAAATCCAACTTTTAAGAACAAGACCAGTAAATTTATTTGCATGTGCTTGTGTGTTGAATGAAACAGATAAACAGAAGTCAGATTTTTTTCTTAATTGTGCTAACTTTTTGTGCAGAACGGAATACGCACACTGTAAGTATTTCTATCACACGCAACGTATTAGCGACCAGGGTGCTTGGTGTAATTGTTTGAAATTGTGTGATTGGTTGTTAAATTTCTGTAATTGTAGATGCTAAACTTTAGTAATTCATAATAAGCAGACCCAACTTATAAATAGAAACTGGTGGGACTTGATATCCCCACCTCATCACTCCAGCTGTGTGCAACCAATAGCCTAACATAATTAAAATCAATTAGCAAGTTAGATAGATCATCTTTTAGGTACGGTGTACATAAGACAACCAAGACCAAGGTGAATCCAATAATTTTTGTGTTGACCGCTGCTAAAAGTGACGATGGGTTTAATCATTCAATGAACTCCGAGAGGCCACTGCCACAGGGGTAATTTACTCGGTACGCCAAGTCATAAGTAAGCTACGATCCACAAGAATGACTGGTGTAACTAACAGTTTTGGGTTAGGAACACAAGCTTCAAGTGTGCATTTAACATCACATCGTTCTCACATCTATTGGCTTACAGAGCGGTAGCACAAGGAAGTACTTAATTAGACCATTGTGACCTCCTTCTCTTGTGCAATAATCCGGTTTCTTTGAAACAAAATTCTAGCCTACTGATTTTGAACTTTGCGATGTAAAGTGTACACTCTTAGGATCAACTTGTAGCACCCATTGCTTTGTCATAAAGATTACATAAGAAATAATTGTCCCCCAAAGATAATTGAGCTCAAAAACGTTGATTGCTTAAGGAGGCATGTTTCTTGTGTATTTATTGGTTGTTGATTGCGTGTGAGCCTGTGTGTATTTTTAGAGTTAGTGCTTTCAAAAAAAATGAACACAAGGGATTATCCAGCCTATTTTTCTGAGCAAGTCAATTTATTTTATGACATGCGACGATCTGATTATGATCCATATTTTGATTATTACAACCCAGGTTTAGCCTATCATCTTGACTTCTCATGGGCTCATGGTCAGTACCATAAAGGCCCTCTAGACACTCCTCAAGCTTTCATTCCTGATAATGAGTTAGAGGATATCATGAACATTTTTATAGAGCGAACAGGAAAAATACTTGAGCAAAATTTTCAGGATATCACAGAATTGACAGCTATTTATCAACAAAACTCCCAAGCTATCCGAAAACTTGAAATGACTGTGAGTCAGATAGGTGAGTCACTTCCTGAGATAGAGTCAGGAAAATTCTCTAATCAACCTATTTTTAATCAAAAGGGTCAATTCGAAATTAGTGGCACATCTGAGCCAGATGATGAAGATGTTCAATGCATTACTACCCTTAAAAATGAAAAACTGGTTGACAATCAGGTAGGAATGCCTGACATAAGTGTTACTATATCCTCACCCAATTTTACACAGGTTGCATCCTCCTCTCATAAGAAGGCTGATAAAGCCTCATTTATTGATAAACCTATAGATTCTGAGACACTACAGACATCTCCTTCCCATGTTGACTCCTTCCTAGTGACTCATGCATCGAATCAAACTGTGAACATTCTTTAGAGTCTCCCCTTGACTGTTTTCATGATACACATGACCATTTATAGGCTTGTTTGACTCATTTTAGTTTAGACTTTGCTGTTGATGATTCCATTAGGGAAGTCAATGATTTGCTTGACTCAATCCCCATTGTGGATTCTAGTTATAAATGGAAGTCTAAAATGAATCTTTTTCCACTCAGTGAGTCAAAACTAGTCCCATCAGTTGAGCCACCTGAGCTTGACCTTAAACAATTACCTGACACCCTCAGGTATGCATTTTCAGGTGATGAGTTGTCTAGACCAATATCTCTATGTAATTCATGTGATGAGCCTGTACCACCTGATATATCCATCGTCTCATCTACTTGCGTCACATTCCCATTTACTAAGGCTACTTTCACTGATCCCTTGTGCTATGGTGAGGATTTCATTTTTCACCATCTTGTTGTGAAAATTATCCAATCTTCTGATTTGGAACCAGTCATAGGATGTTCCATGTTTGGAGTACGCAAGGATCATCTGTTGTGTATGACTACTGGTCACTTTTAAAATGTCCTAGTGTATTTGGTGCCCCATGTGATTGTTATATTTTGGTGGACTGATCCTCAACTGTTCAGGTTGTTGATATGCGACTATGGACTAAGTGTTTGTAATGTTCTTCCTTTCTACTTTTCGATACACCATTTTTTTAGGAAAAATATTTGTCGGGCTGATCACGTTAAACCAAGCGCTACTGGGAGGCAGCCTAGCTTTAGTTGTGTATCTTTGTTGTTAGTCTGGATTGATTTTCGAGTACCCTATTTAGTTGTGTTTCACTCATACTCGTTAGCTCCATAACAGTTTTTGACTTACAACTTGCCTTTTTTTTTTTCTTTGTTAGTGTCGAGTCTGCATTTTATCGATTTCTAATGAAAACTCCATGATTCTTATGTTTGTGAGCCTCATTGATGGATGACTTCTTGGAAATTGGTACAATATTCACCGCGGTAATACTGTTCTAACCTCCTCTCATGTACTTATTTCATTCATTTGTCAAAATTATTTTGTTAAACATTGAGGACAATGTTTGGATTAAGTTTGGGGGTAGGGTTCATGAGTCGGTGAATTTTTCGTAGTGTTTTCTTTTCTTATTCTTAAAAAAAATGTTTTTCTTTCAAGAAAACTTGGTCTTTTGCGATTATGAAAATGGATTTTAAATGTTTTATGCTCAAAAAAATGCAAACCAACTTGACATATTGGTATATTGATAAAGACTGAAAGTTTAGTATGATCCTTAAGTTAGATCTAGTTCATAAGATTTTTCAACTCGATTATCTTTGCACCATGAGCCATATTAGCATAACTTGAAGTTGATGAGTGAAATATGCACTAGAAAACCTTAGAATAATAGTGGAGACTTAACCCTGAAAGTTTTGAGCCTTTCTATTTTTTTGAGGGTTATACATAAACTCTGATTTTTCTTGAGTCCGTATTATCTCGTTGATGATCTCATTATTCTCATTTTTCTGATTAATTGTTTTGGGAATGACATCAAAATTGAATTATTACACTATAACTTCTTGGCTTATTCAATTAAGATGTCATAATACTGACCCGAACTTAGGAAATGATCTAGACATTTTTTCTTTAGACCATTAATTAGCCTTTTAACTTACCCATAACATTAACCTTTTTGTAGCCTTTTGAGCCTTAGAATAATTTTTATTTGTTAACCCATTAACCTTTACCCAACTTTTCTGGGAATGTGTACGGATGGATATACTTGGTGTAAAAAGGGCATGAAAGAGCAAAATATGAGATATTTCATAAAGATGTGAAATGAAGAAAAAAATGATGGTGCGCAACATTGATTTATTCTTGACGGCCCTAATTGTTCGTATAATGGGTGTATACATTCCTAGAATTTTTTGTTAGAATCCTTTGACATTCCTTATTAACCATTACCCAAGCCCCGTTACAACCCAACAAAGTCCTAGTTGATCTTAGGTAAAGGTTGGTTTCACAGATGTGGAAATTTAATAACCAAGGCCTATGGTGTTTGATTCAACATTCCCAAAAGTAATTGATATTCTTGTCCATGAGATCATGTTCATTCCATTCTTGAAAAGTCTGTTCTTCACAATACTATATGTGAGATGATTGTTTTCCATTATTTACTCTTTCCTCACATATAAACTGAGTGAAATACCAAATCTATGAGTGTTTTATTGTGAGTGACATGAGAGGTTTGAAGTCAAAATAAACTTTCTACAGGAGATTTAGTCATTGTTTTACTCTAAAATGAAAAGTTATGTTGATAGTGCTATCCACACACACACATTAAGTTGAGGATGATTACAAATTTTTTTCTAACCTTTGGAGAATATTAAATTATTTGGAGATTTGTTGATACACTAAAATGACACTGTTGGTTTCCTGCATTTCTTGAATTTTTAAAATGAACATTGTTTGACCAAGTTTTTTAGTCAGTAATGTTTGTGGGTAACATTTCTGGAAACCCTCACGAGACTATAACTCGTCCACTAGAGGTAATCTAGGTGTTCAAAGCCTTGTTGCACGTTTAAGGTAAGTGCAACCGATGATTCCTGCGAAAGTGAGTTAGAATTTTATTTTTATTGTTTTGCTCGAGGACTCGCAAAATATAGGTTTGGGGGTAATTGATATTCACATAATATATCCCTTAATTTATACATGTTAGTGTTTCGATTATTATACTTTCTAGTAATTATTTTGTTTTCATGTCTTTGTAGGAATTTGAGCACGAACGATGAAATCGTATTAAGGCGACAATTTAAGGAATGACAATTGGTCGATTTAGCGGTGGTACAAAGCAGATGATCACATACTTAAACCCTTAACCAAGCCCATAACCTAAACCCAAAACCTACCCATAAACCCAAACTCTATCCTACCCCTAAAGAATATTCTCTCATTTATACCTTGATGAATCTTCCCTTTATCTCATCCCTATTCACTTTGATCATTCTATATAAATACAAGAGAATAGAGTGAGAAAAGGAGGAAGGAAGAGAAGGGAAGAAAAAAAATCAGTAGAAAATCAAATCCTCTTTCCTTCAGAGAGTGATTCTCATCACCATCCCAACCAAGCAAATCTAGGTTTTCTCTCCTTTATCCCTCATCACCATCTCCATCCATCATCAGCCAAACCACCAAGCTCCGCCACTATCACCCGAGCATCTCCCTGTCCCTGCTCCTCTCCCCTGTCCACACAGCCACTACTACCATCTCGTTCTCCCACCATCAGCCACCCTGCACACCACGAAACAGACCACCACCGCCACTAATCATCGTGAAACAGGGGCGTGACAACCATGTTTCACGTTAAAAACATCACCTCGCCACTGAGCCTTGCCATCACCACCATCACCCTTCATCTCGTCATCTCTCTCTCTCTCTCAGCCACCATCACCCGAGCACCACCACCACGAAACAGGGGAGTGACAACCCTGTTTCGCGTCAGACCTCCGCCTCGCCACAAACCCTGCTCCCTGTTTTCCTTTCTTCTCCACGATCTCTCTCTCCTCCACCTCGCTCTCTATGTTCCTGCATCACAACAAACCGAGAACCACCACCACGCCGCGAAACAGAGCCTCACCGCGGCTCTGTTCCGCCTCGCCGCCGCCACTGTTCCTTCTTTTCTCTCGGTCTCTCTTCGTCTCGAGCTCCTTCCTGCCTCCCTCTCTCACGACCACCGTCGCAAGCGGCGCTTCAGCAGGCGGCACAAATCACCGCGACAGGAGATATAGGGCTCCGCAAACTCTCTGTTTTGATTTTCTTTCTGCTTCCTTTCCTTAATTCAGTGTTTCCTTACTTTCTCTCTCTCATTTTGCAGGTTTAGAACCAGTCAGAGGAGCGAGGAGCGAACCAACAGACGCGAAGAACATTACCACAAGCGGCGCTATCGCGTTGGAGACGAAAGGAACTGTAGCAGAGGCACAGGAATGATTTAAAATCTGTTTTTTGCTATTTGTACCCCCTGTTTCTCTCTGTACTACCACAGAGTTTGTGTACTTCATTTTCTAGGGATTCGTGTTTGGACCAACTGCTGAGTACCACCACATCGAGTTGCGATAAACTAAATGGGTTGTATAAGTTATTTTGATTGATTTTACTGAATTGTGTGCTTAATTGTTAATTACAATTTATTTCTGAAAGTTTTTGATAAATTACTTTTGCTTGAAATAATTTGTTAATGTTTGATAAAAATATGATATAATTTAATTGGATTTTAACGATCACATATTCGGTGAAAGCAAGGGATTCTCATCCCTAAAGCTTCTCGTTTTTAAATTCAGTAATTTAGATTTAAATAATTTTTGCTAACTCATTGGTGAGTCCAAGCCCACAAAATCCACATTTTTCTTTTATTTTACTTTTCTTATTTTTAAATTTATTTTTAGTTTAGTTTTAATATGATGTAACCCCATTTTCCATTTAAATTAGTTTAAATTAAATTATAAATTTCAATTGCATCCACCTTTCTCTTGAGATCGACCTGTACATGTCGTTGTCTACCAGTTAGACACCGTGCACTTGCGGTTATTACAAGTGGGTTGAATTAACCTATTAATTTAGGTCAGTTAAATCCGCAACAAGTTTTTGGCACCGTTGCCGGGGAAAATACTGATTGATGAGGTTAAGGAAACACATGTTGAGGGAACTAGATTTCGGAAAGAATGAGAGCCTGCCATTGGGCTTACGGCTTCTGACGAAACTTGTGGGGAAGCGTTTATGGAAAAACGCGTGATAGTCTTAAAGTTCTCTAGCTACAGACCAACATTGGATGATATTCGAGATTCGATACATCGAACCTGGGGGATTTTGGGCGATTTCTCGCTAGGTTTTCTAGATCAACGTCACGTTCTTGTCCGGCTTCAATCTGAGGCGGAAGCAAAGAGAGTCTTGGCAAGGGACTCGTTCTTGATTCGAGGAGTTCGATTCAAAGCTTTTCGTTGGCATGATGGTTTCAGTCTGAAACTAGATCCAATATCGGTTCCACTATTGTCAGAGTTGCCTAACTTGCCTTTGCATTTATTTCATCCCCCTCTTTTGAAAGCAATTGTGAACTCTTTTGGTGTTTTTTTGCACATGGATGATCATACTCGATGTCTTTCATGCCCGGGTTATGCCTGTTTTTGCATGGAGATGACTTTGGCGGAAAAGCTACCGAGTAGAATTTGGATAGATAGATCTAACAATAGGGGCTTTTGGCAAAATATTGAATACCCGGGTTTCAAATATTGTGATTATTGTTCATTGCTAGGGCATCAGGAGGATTATTGCAGAAAAAAGTTAGGTCATAAGGGCAATGTGAAAACACCCAACTTGGTGAAAGAAGAAAAGACTGAGAAACAAAAGGTAGAAGCCAAAGTCCTCAAGCAACAATATGTCCCAGTGGTAAAAAATATAATAAAGTTTCACAGCCAGAAGCTGGTACTAGTGGTGTAAAGAATAATCAGGGTGAGAAAATCCAGGAGGGAGTTGGTGCTGAAAGGCCGATGGTCAAAGATTTGGGGAATGTCATGTTGTCAAACAAATTCGAGTCACTTACGGAGAACATAGTTGAAGACGAGAATAATCTAATGAATAATCCATTGCCTTGTAAGGAGAAGGCTCCAGTCAGTGACATGGTAGAGCCAGAAACAACGGAGGAAAGACTTCTTGAGGTGGGGTACACAACTATTGAGATTGAAAAACGATTGAAAAACCATGAGAGACAATTTCAGGGCTTGCTTCGTCCCAGCCAAAGCGTGTTCTACCATTAACAAGGCTTGCTTCGTCAGAGCAAGTCGCGCTCGGAGCGGAGCATGTACGTTATGTTTCTGCAGAGCACATAGCGTCACCAATAGAACAGGTTGATTTGGTGAACAAAACCTCACATAATCCAAAGAAGTTGATCCCTAGGAAAAATACGAATGATGGCCAAGCTTTTCTGCAATAATGTGATAATGCTTTAGGTAGCAGCTCAAGGTCGCCACGAGCGCACGAGTATGTTAACCAATTGGAACCAGGGACGGCGCAGGGGGTTTTGATCAAGGCTGTAGGCGGGGATGTCGGGATCTCTAGCCCAGAAAACAAGAAGAGCAGTGAGAATGCTTCTCTATAGATAAATGCAATGATTCCAGGCAGCAACTCCGGACCAACAAAGGAAGACGCAGTAGATGACGATGATCACGTTGAGAGTGGGTTTAGCTATGGCTCTGGCAATGGTGCTGGCAGTGGAGCTCACATTGGTGCTCAGACTCGAGTTCATAGTGGTGACAAGGTGCATGACCGGAAGATAGGGGTTTTAGCAGATGTGGGTATTGTACAAGATGATGAAACTTTAGTGGACGCAGTAGTACTTGAAGTACCGGATACAAAACTTATTAACTATTTGGTTATTAACGCTAACAGTGAAATCGAAATGGAGACCGATACCAACATTTCGGATACAATCAATTCAGAAGAAGAAGATTTGGATGAATTCACCATTAGGTCAAGATTAGTGTCAGGTTTAAAGATAGACCAACTTCGAATATCGAAACAATTTGATGCGACGGACTTCAAAGACATCAAGGTATATCCTCGAAGATCATCTAGAACGAAGAAAAGTAACAGCAAGTACAGACATTGATCTAGGTGTTTGGTCAGTATTTATTTTGGGTTTACTATGATCTATGTCCTCTGGTTCTTTTTATCAGGTAAAGTCGTCATGTACCCCCGACTGATGTAAAAGATTTTTTCTAGTAATAAATTATTAAAAAAAACATAAATTCTACAATCTAATTGTCTTTGACATGAGCAAAAAAAGATACAACATAATTGTAGAAAGAAATACTTTAATTTATGTGTATTGTTTCATCCCATAACAGGGGTATATATACAATGGGTTTTTTGTCTCACAAGAAACAATCTTACAGAATAAGAAACAATATATTCTAGATTACCTAACTATGAAATTAGAATATCCTAAATATATACATGTTTCTATAATTAGAATATATACAGCTTTCTATACTCCCTCTCAAGTTGGTGCATAGATGTCTATCATGCCCAACTTGTCAACTGAGCTGTCAAACACTTTCTGAGATACCCCTTTAGTAAGAACATCAGCTAATTGCTCTGCTAAGGTTACAAATGGAAAGCAAATAACTTTCCTATCAAGATTCTCTTTAATAAAATGGCGGTCAACCTCCACATGCTTTGTTTGATCATGCTGAACTGGATTATGTGCAATCTGAATGGCAGCTGTATTATCACAATGTCAATCCATAGGCCTTTGTAGTTTGAAACCGAATTCCTTCAGGACATTATGGACCCACAACATTTCACAAACCCCATGTGTCATACCTCGAAATTCAGCTTCTGCACTTGATCTAGTAACAACTTTCTGTTTTTTACTACACCAAGTTACAAGGTTCCCACCAACAAAAGTGAAGTACCCTGATGTAGAACGTCTATCAATTTTATCACCAGCCCAATCCGCATCTGTGTATCCAACAACTTTTAATTCATTTTTTTTCCAAACAATAATCATTTACTAGGCGCCATCTTCAGATATTTCAAGATACGAAAGACTGCATTCATATGCTCTTCACTAGGACAATGCATAAATTAGCTAACAACACTCACAGCATAAGCAATGTCAGGTCTAGTATGAGAAAGATAAATTAACCTTCCTATAAGACGTTGATACTTCTCTTTATCAGTAGGGACTTGATCAAGAAGAATAGCAAGTCCATGATTCAGCTCAATGGGTGTCTCTATTGGTTTGCAGTCCAACATCCTTGTTTCAGCAAGCAAATCAAGAACATACTTCCTTTGTGAAAGTGAAATCCCTTTCTTCAACCTTGCAACTTCAATACTCAGAAAATACTCCAATTTCCAGAGATCCTTCATTTCAAATTCTTTCGACAGATACTTTTGCAAATCATTTATTTCTTTCGGATCATCTCCTGTAACGATCATGTCATCAACATACACAATTAGAGCTATTATCTTACCATTCTTGTATTTGATAAACAAGGTATGGTCAGAGTTGTTTTGTTTGTACCCAAAAGCTCTCATGGACTTCGAAAATCTTCCGAACCAAGCTCTTGGAGACTGTTTCAGGCCATACAAAGACTTCTTCAATTTACACACCTTACCAGCGCATCTTGGGTTATTCTTCACGTCTGGAGGCATATCCATGTACACTTCTTCCTCCAAATTTCCATGGAGAAATGCATTATTCACATCAAGTTTGTGCAAGGGACAATATTTATTTGCTGCAAGTGAAATTAAAATTCGGATAGTATTAATCTTCGCCACAGGTGAGAAAGTTTCCTCATAATCAATTCCATGGCGTTGTGTTTATCCCTTAGCAACTAATCTTGTTTTGTATCTATCAATAGTTCCATCTGCATTAAGCTTCACATTAAACACCTAACGACATCCTACAGTCTTCTTTCCAACAGGCTTGTCTACTACCTCCCAAGTGGCATTCTTCTAAAGAGCTTCCAATTCTTCATTCATTGCTGTTGTCCATTTTGGATCCTTCAATGCATCCTGCACGTTACTAGGAATAGATACAGTAGATAATTGATTAATAATAAGTGCATGTGACTCAGAAAGCCTATGGTTAGACATAAAGTTAGCTATATGGTATTTAGTTTGGGCTTTGATGTCTGGTTCATATTACTTTTTTGGAACTCCCTTAGTAACCCTTTGTGATTTCCTAGGTTCAACACTTTCTAACACAAAAGACCCATTAGAGGTTAAAGGTACCTGAGGTGGATCATTCTGGGCGAGATCTTCAGTTGCTGATGTAGAGGGGGAATGTCGTGTGTGTGAGTTTCAGATACATTTTGATCATTCTCTTCTGTCTCATGAGGGAAATGATCGTTAGGAACCAAGTGGTCAATTGTCTTCCCATTGGAAGTGTCTATCTCTCGAGACAAGTCATTTGCTGTTGTTGCGAGAACAGTTTCTGTTGTTACAGGAACTTCAAATTGTTCCTCCAAGTGTTCCAATTCTTCAAAGACATCAATAGAATGAGGATTCCTTTCATGAGTTCTTCACGAATAAAGTTTTCACAAATAGAACGACTTCACGCAGATTCGATTCGCGTCTATGAGAGATCCTAATTTGATTTGCGTCCAAGAGGGGGACAAAATTGCAGCCAAGAGGGGGAACTCAATTGCGACGGGTGGCAAGGTTGATGGAAATAGAACAGGCGGGATGTGAGGTGTTGGCTAGATGACTCTGTGAGAGGCTATGTTGGCTGGTTGTCCGGGATGAAAGGGTTTGGACGACAGGACTGTTGCGATGGTCTGCGGATGGAAGCTAATAAGGGATTGCGACGGCGAAAGGTGTGTTTGTCTTGAGAAGAAGGGATGTTTGATGATGTTTGTGTTGTGCAATCTGTGGAGATGAACTGCTAGTGCAATCTGTGGCGATGAATTGCTAGGTGGGTGGATGTTCTGAGTTTGGTGTCCTCCGGTATTCTGGATTCAAAAGAAAAATTATGCAAAACAAGTTCAAAGGATTGAACCTGCTCTGATACCATGTAGAAAGAAATACTTTAATTTCTGTGTACTTGTTTCATCCCATAACAGGGGTATATATACAATGGGGTTTTTTGTGTCACAAGAAACAATCTTACAGAATAAGAAACAATATATTCTAAATTACTTAAATATGAAATTCGAATATCCTAAATATATACTTGTTTCTATAATTAGAATATATACAGTTTTCTATAATAATATCTCCTATAATGAGAAAAAAGGAATAAATCGTCATAGCAGACACTTTAAATCGAATATCTTCTCTACGTCTTACTCCTATAGCACTAACACCTGTTTGGAAAAAAAAACTAATTAGTAATATATTTGACAATTTTAGCAAGCCCATGTGTGCATTCGGCCCAAGAAGAAGAAGTGAAATAAAGTAATCTAGACGTGATGGACTGTTAGGGTTTCCTTATTCTTTTCTTTATTTCCTTGTTGATTGCCTCGCTCCCTCTTTTGATGTTTATAAAAGAACACAAAGAAACACAATTAATATGACAATTTTAGAAGGGAAAACAAATAATTTTTGTTACAGTTTTGGAGATGTATTATTGGCTAGGCTAAGGTTCCACGCACGGTGAATAGATGAACTCCTAGATGTAGCTTATTTGATTGATTTTTAATTCGGTTTTTTATGCTTTTACGATGAACAATGGTATTCGAGATTTCTTCCTTTATTCAATATAAAAGTTTACATTCTCTTCTTCTATGGATAATTATTTCGGTGATCATCTCTTCTTCTCCATATAAATCTAGTCATGTTCTTCTTATGTGTGGAATATTAGGGTTCAACTGATTTCGGTATATTGGTTATATGTGATTGTCTTTTACTACGCTATGGTATCCGGATGTATATGTCATCAATTTAAGATATCATACATGACAAATCTTTGTCCTTTCTAGAAAAAAAGGAGTTATCATATCTATTTACATAAGAATATATTGACGCGTTAAAGATTATTTTCTGGTTAGGTTGTTTGGGATGTGAAACATATAATTGAGATAACACAATTGAATCAATACATGTTGAAGCGGTGAAATCTATGAGGAATTTTTGGACTCTTTTTTTTATTCACTTAACTTCAATTATTACTTTTAATTTATAAGATTTTCTCAAATTTAGGTTCGTGTTTTGTTCGCATAGACTTTACTTCAATCTAATTGATTTAGGTTTGTGTTTTGTTCGCATAGACTTTACTTCAATCTAATTGTCTTTGACATGAGCAACAAACTATACAACAAATTCTCTTCTATAATAAGAAAAAAGGCATACATGCCAAGCAGACCAAAGTGCAGATCATCGTATATCTAGTCTGCTTCTTACTCCTTACTCCTATAGCACCAACACATGTTTGAAAAAAGCTAATTAATATTATATTTGAGAAATTTCCCAATTTAAGTCACCATGTACCCAATCAGTGTAATTGTTATTAGTATATATCTGCAACTACTTGATATTGGTTTATTTCTAAAATTCTAAATAATTATTTAATTGCAAATTCTTTAAAACTCAAAATGGGATTGCTAACTACATTGGAGAATTTTATTTCGTGTCAAGACAATGAATTTAATGACTGTTTTTTTTAAGCAATAATGAAACATTCTTCTTAGCACCCCAAATCTACTCATTCTTTTGTTCACTATTCCAAACAGTAGAGCAGGTCCACCCTTGCCATTATACTGTCCACCTCTTAGTCATTCAAAACTCTGTAAAAATCTTAATTACATGGTGAATTTTAGCTATCATTTATGGTAGTTTATTATGATGTTGCATACTCAATCTAAGGTTATCATTTATGTGTAGTTTTACGAATTGCCTTTGTCTCTTTTCAACTAAGCAAATTGGGTCTTGGGTAAACAATAATTTGTCAAAAAATGAGAGCACGCTGATCATGTCCCGTCTCGATCCCGTATGAACGGGATGGGATAGGGATGGGTCTATCTCATCCCTTCCCGTCTATCCCATCCCGTGCCCACCCCAAGTAGGTGCCTCTTCCACAAATCCCAACCCAAAATTAAAAAAAATGTCCTTAAATTCTTTGAGTTCATTTAGTGTAACTCAAGTTCTGTAACTCAATATTTTATTAAAATCATGCACTCCATGATGTTGCAAAATTTGTGCCATCATACTAGGATTGGATATCAGACTGTTATATTATAAGATACATATGTTGGCAATTCATTGAGTACAAGATTTGTGTGATAAAATTGAGTCACAATAAAGTTTTTGAATTTCTTGAGGTGAAGATATTTCAGGAGTTACAAATCAAGGGAAATGCTAGGAAACCATGTTTTGCAATCATGAAGATGATACAACATGGTCTAAGGAGGATGATTGAATATTAAGGATACAAGTAAACCATCATGTTGCATCACCCTCCAGGTTGCAAATGGCAAGATTCAAATAAAATTGAAAAGAAAAATGAACAGGTATTTTTTTTTTTCTTGAATGAGGCTAGGGAATCAGATTTTTTACAATCAGGATCATCAGAGGATGTTTCTTACACCCTCGAAATATGCATAAACACTTTGATGATTTCATTATTTAAGATCATGCCACATCACCCTAATTCCAAAACCTGATCATTCTTTCTCAAAGTAGAACCAAAAAGGAAACAATAGAAACTTTAGAGGAAATGATACTCATCGTCCACCTAATTAACTTAGAACACTTTGCCTTTCTTTCTTCCCTTCTCCAAGAGCAAGAACAATAACAAGAACAATAGCGAGAGCAATGAGTAATGGCGGCCATCTTCGTGGCTGTGATGGTAACAGATATGTAGAATATCTTCCTCATCTTCATCCACAATATCATCATCTTCCTAAAGAAATTATCTACAAGATACTGTGTCACCTGCCTACCAAGTCTCTTGTTCGGTTTCAGAGTGTATGTAAGAATTGGCAAAACTTGGTAAAAGATCCATCTTTCATTATCGATTTCCAGTTGACGAATCGGGTACTGAATAGATCATGCACTTTCATTGTTGCACATAGTGAACTTAATGAATCGAGCAGTTTTGCATTGGTGGAGAAGACAGAATGTGGCTACAACGCCACCAACAAGATCCCAATCAAATACAAATTTCAAACACCAGAAGGTCCAGCGACACATATTCAACATCATAAAATTGTTTCTTCCTGTAATGGACCCTTTTGCATTGATGATGATCACTCCATCTTTGTCTATAATCCTATCACCGGGGAAAGTATTGCATTACCTGGATCAAAGAAGAAGTTTGACAAGTTCAAGAGGGGAAGTATATATTTAGGCTTTGATATAACAACCAGATGATTCTTTCAAGAGTGGTGAGATTATCACTTTGGGTGATACTTCATGGAGGACACTGAATCTTCCCCGCGAGAGCCCAAAGTATAGAGGGATTTGGGAGTCGTTACCACATTCAGTATTCCTGGAAGGTGCATTCCATTGGCTTATCGGAGATTCTCCTAAGCACAAATGTGTCCTCTCCCTGGACATCTACAGCGAGAACTTTCAAGTTATCAAGTTGCCTGATATGATGATGGAACTTCAGAAAATGGAAATAATTGATATAGGTACATCCGTGGCTTTAATTGGAAATTTTGAAACTCAAACATATATATGAAAATTAGTAGGAAGTAAGAAGGGTAGCTGGAGCGCTCCGTATCAGTACAAGACTCCCAAGGCGAAAACATTTTCTAGTTCTATGAAATCTCGTCATCAACCACTTCTTATGCCCACCGAAAATAATTTGTTGATGAACATGATTTTATGGGGCAAATACTCATATTTCGGTTTCCAACAACTTGCAAACTATGATTCGAGGTACTATGGAAGATTTGAAGTCACATTAGGTCTGCCAGAGAGATTTGAGGTCTTTCCTTTTGTACCAAATTTTGTTTCACTGAAATCTTGAAGCATCATCTTTAAGTGCTTAGTGCCTTAGTATTTTGTTTAGATTTTTAAACAATTTGACAAGTTTTATGAATTCTATTTATTTATTTTAGCAAAATTTGGAGTTGATTCTATACGCCTACTTTTTCTTACTTATTCTTATTCACAATCTCGAAAATAGGCTTTGATAATGATGATTCTTATTCACATGCTCTCGCTTCATCTTGTCTACCTACTCTCTATGATCAACAGGCAACAATCATGAATCATCATTTTCAACCCAACAATCACTTTCAACCGATCCTTCCTAGATGTAATTTCATCAAATAATTTGGGCTTGCAAAAGGGAAAGAGGGTGATTTTTATAAACAATCACTGAGCCATACTGAAAGAGATTTTTTAATAAGGAAACGATGAAATATGGTTAACGGACTGCACAGATTTCACTATCATCAATGAGTAGATGCCAAACCAATGTGAGATACCATTCCACATGCTGCACCACTACCACAACAATCATAGGATAACCCCCTCAACCACCACCACTCATGTCACGTCCCGATTTTTGAAGAAAATCAAAAATTCTAAATTCACGTAGGATTATTCGTTTTCCACAAAACTCGGGACATGAAAATTCAATAACAACAGAAACAAATAGCAACAACAACAAAACATGATTTAATTACTGAAATAAATAAAACTCTAACTCGGAAAGGACTGGCGTGGCTAGCTCACTAGCGAAACTCCAGTAATGCAGCTCAAAATCTCTAAACCTGAAAGGTTAATCGGCTACATTCCAAAAGGAATGTACCCAAGAAGTAAAAGCTCACTTGGGTTAGCAATAAAGCTGTGTGAGAAATTTTCATCCCAAAATTAATAAAACCGCACGTGATAAACATCAAGTTAAACACAAACAATACACAAACACAATAACAAATAGTTCTTCAACGAGGCAAAAGTGTAATGCAAGAAACATAGTTCTAAGAATTTAGTTCTTCATCGAGGTCATCATATCATCATCCCAATTAAGTAAAAATGCATTTACTTATACTTACCCTATAGGAGTTGACTATGACAAGTCTGACCTGCAGAAATTGTTAGTAGACTTACCATCCTGCACAAAACGGTTAGAAACAAACAAATAAAATTTATGAATTATCAATCCTTATAAATACAACAACAATAAAAATCATAATCATATTAGACTATTATTGAAATATTAACAAAACACATTTTCTACCTTTAGGAAGACATGTAGTTCTCATTCAATGATTGAATGAGCATTTAGTTTCTTCCTTTAAGGTAATCATGCACATATACAAAAAAAATTCGCTTCTTTTCCACAATCGCACTATCCTCCATGTGCCAAACACACCTCACCCAAGTGTGCCTCCCTTGCCATTGAAATCACTCGGAGCTTACATGTTCCAAGTGGGGTGCCACCTCGAGGAACATGTCATCTCACCCGAAGTTCGATCACTGACAAGTATTCTTCATAAATCTACACGTAGAACCAAACTCACATAGAACGGTGCACCGATATGCAAACAAGTCTGCATACCCATAATTCTATCACACGTGCACAAGCAAGTCTGTATACAAATCACATTTTTCACATTTTTTTTTGGAGTTGTGGAAAAGAGCATAAAAAAAATCAACTAAAGCTCAAAACTCATTTATAATGACACTTTGTCAACCATAAGTAAATCAACCACAGTATCCACCATTCTTTGGGGAACAAGTAATATTTGACACATTGCCAATTCACACATCTCATCTCTTTGCACCATATAAAAAAACAATACGCATTCCAATTCGCATAAAAATACAAATACCCAAGCTAAAACAAATGCTCAGTTAAATTTCAGCTAATATCTATTACTAGAAAATTTTCTTCTAGCTCTCCTAAATAAGGGTTTACTCATACATAAAACTAATACAGACAAGACATTATCCCTTAAGCTACCACTTCTAACAAGTTGCAAAGAATGACAGAGGCAACAGATGTTTTCTAAAATGAAATATTGAGCTTACGAGCGCTACCCAAAAGGGTAAAACACTGCTTACAATGTCAAGTTGAAGTTCAGATAGCCATATCAAAGTTTTTGTAGATATTTCCTACTACAGAATCAAATGAGAAGACAACAGTTTTTATATCGTACCCCAGTTGGTTACAAACGATGAAACTATGATAGGACCTTGGCAGCTAGGTATACTCCAGGATGCAACATGGAAAGCGTTTGATCACTTCAACAAATCATCTACTTTGATTGGATTTACATTGAAATAGACACTCAACCAGAATCAGTTGCTTGCTGCATTCCATTGCTCATTGAGTTCAGGCAAGCACTAGTCACTTAAACACAAATCACCTGAATATAAACTCACCTAAACTATCCTAAGTAAATAGGTCCAAAGAAATACTCCACAGATAATATCTCCCCCAAATCCATCAATTCTAACACTTTTTGATAAATGAGTTCCTCATGGAAATGAAATCACAAGTCACTTTTACAAATTCCAGTGGCTCCCATTTGGACATGCATATGAATTTAGTGATCACCTGAAGGTTTTCCCAAAAACAATTTCCCTTTTGCAACTAAACACCAAGAACATGAAAAGTACTTATCTATACCAAACACCTACAAGATTCATATTTTCAATCTCCATAATTCATGCATCCAGGATGAAGTTATCACTCAGAAAATCGACTCCTTTCCAGCTAATTATTCATATACACTGGAATTTACTCCATGATAGAACCATTCTCAATTGGCAAAACTACTAAAGCATTCCCAAGTCCATATTATTCATAATAATCCATCAACAAACATAAGGCACATGCAACAGAAAATAAACTCAAGATTTGAACTAAACAACCGATAAATTCATGAAAAGAATTCAAACCACCCTAGGTATTAAAATCCTCGTAACAAAACTAAATCAATCAAGCAATAATGAAAACAGAAAATGTAAAAGAACAAAACTCACAGTAAAAGAGAAAGAAATGAAGAACTCACTAATTTTAAATCTTATGGCGTCCACACTGATATTCACATAATTATTACGTAATATGTCCCTTAATTTATATATGTTAGTGTTTCGATTATTATATTTTATAGTAATTATTTCGTTTTCATGTCTTTATATGAATTTGAGCGTGAACGATGAAATCGTATTAAGGCGACAATTTAACGAATGATAATTGGTCGATTCTAGCGGTGGTATAAAACAGAGAGTCACATATCTAAACCTAACCCTAATAAACCTAGGTCCACCTAATTTAACCTAAGCCCAAACCCAAAATGCTAACCTAAAAACACAAGCCCAAGATAATAGGAAAACCCTATTTAGCTCCCCTCCCCCATCTTACATAAAGTTTATTCTTCTCTCCTTTTCCACGTTCTTTCTCCCCTCCTTTCTTTTCTAGCCACCACACCAATCCACCCTACCGGCAATCCTCGCTCGATAGGAAAACCGGCAAGGTGATCATCCCGCAATCGTCACCATCACCACCTCATCTCACCAATACTCTCTTCTTTCTCCTCTCACGTCACCTCGCATGTGTCCCTGTTTCTTCCCCCGCAACAACCACAACCACCATCTCATCCATACACCACCTTGCATCTGTCCCTGTTTTTCCTTCCTCGCAATGAACATCACCCGAGCACCACCGCCGCCCCCTGTTTTCGCACCTCACAACCGTTCTCCTTCCTGTTTTCATCCTTTCTCCACTTTTCTCTCTCTACTCCTGCATCACAACCAGACCACGCAACCACCGCCATCAGCCACCGCAAAACAGAGCTCGTGACAAAGCACCAACGCTCCTCTCCTTCTCGTCGTTTCGTTATCTCATTGTTTCCTCACCCTTTCTCTGTCTTCTTGCAGGTACCGGAGTCAGTTAGGGAGAAGAGGACGCTTGCGAAGGCGAAGCAACAGATGCAGCACAGAGCGCGTCGCACTGGAGAAGACAACCGCGCGATTTTGGCAGGATAAAACTGATTTTCAAATCAGTTTTGGTTCTTTGCACCCCGGTGTTTACTCTGAGCCACCACAGTCCATCGGCAGCCCTTTTCTAGGGATTCGCGTCCATGCAGAGATGACTTCCACCTCCATTGACGTTGTGACCACCGCTAGCATGATCAGCTAAACCCTTCGCCAAGGCTAAAATGAAACCACAAAGTTTCCTAGAGTTTGTTGTATTTAAATTTATTGTTTTCTTTATACTTGAACGTTAAACACATTTGATTTCTGAGTCTCAATAATTTGCTTTCACCGATTATATCCGGATTAATTATCTAGACTTGTCAGTAGTTAGAAGTACCCTTTGTTGACATTCAAAGCCTGATTTAATCAATTAATCTTAATCTGTGATTGTGTGTGCCGTAAGAAGACATGCAATGTTAGGGGTTTAGAATTAGTTAAAATAAACATGTGATTGTGTGTGCCGTAAGAAGACACTCAATGCTAGGGGTTTATACCTTTGCTGAAATCAATTGCTTACTTAGATTAATCTTTAGGTTAATCATGTTAATTCTTGAAAACAATAATTTGGATTACACAAATCTCAAAGAACCTGTAGTGGAGTCAATGCCTTGGTTTCCCTTCTCATATTCTTAAAGACTTTTTATTATGTTTTTTAATTTGATTTTTAGTTTAGATATTTTAATTGTTGTAACCCCCACTTAAATTAGTTTAAGTAAACTCTGAAACTTAATTGCAACCACAGTCCTTGTGGAATCTACCTGTACTTGCCCTTGTCTACCAGTTAGACACTATGCACTTGCAATTATTACAAGTGGGTTAAATTAACATATTTATTTAGGTTAGTTAAATCTGCATCACACACCATTCAACAAAGCCGCCAACACCTCTCCATCGCCATCGGACCACCACGAAATCCTCCATTTCTAATAGAGTACCACCAGCACCAAACCCGATCGAATCGAATTTATCTGAACTTTTCATCATCACTAGACACAACATCATGAATCACAAATTCATCCATCCTAGCAGAATGTCACAAGCCATCTAGCATAGCTTTCTCTAGATGCCTCCGGAAGGTTCTAGAGTGCTCTTGGACATTCTAAATTTGCTTTCTCTAGAGTGTTCTAGCATGGATGAATCTAGAACACCCTTGTACAAACTTGTGTAGTATTTTCTAGAAGCCTCCTTGTAATTTCTAGTTCCTTTGGAGGTGGGAACTTTCTAGAAGCATAGAGAATACTCCTTTGATGGAGGATTGTGGAAGGTTCTAGGCTAGAAGCCTCTAGGACTTTAAGGGCCTATAAATAGGCCTTGGCATTCATTTGTACATATCATCAAACACTTGTACAACTCTCTCAAGCAATACAAAGCATTCTTTCAAAAGCCTAAACACTTGTGCCTTAGCATTTTCCTCACTTAAGCTTCCGTAGCAACACTTAGCATTAGCCAAGCATCGAAGTGCCTTGACTAGTTAGTCCGACGGGAGTGTGACGCTAGTAGGCAGCGTGTTAGCCAAGGGAAAAAGGTCAGCACGTGACACGTGGTATCAGAGCAGCGACGATCGTAGGGGCGGTCTTGCTGAAGTTGCGTTGTGCTAGCTGCTGTGTGTACGAAGATTAGGTGCGGAGCAATCTGATCATGTTGGGAAACAAAGAGAGTGCTGTTGTAGGGTCCGTGATCGAGGAGACTGGAAGAAAGACTAGTCGGACCAGCATGCTTGAGGATCGTATGGCCAAGGTGGAGCTGACTGTGGGTGATCTCCAAGACAGCGTTGGGGAGATGGAACAGAAGGTTGAGTCCTTCAATGGGACGTTGACTAGCGTCACTATGGATATCGAGCAACTCGATAGCCGCGTCCATGACCTTGAGCTTGGCACTGTGGAAGCCAAGGACGAGACTCAACTTCTTGTCAACCAAGTTGCGGATGCCATGCGCAACGAGATGGGCCAACTCAAGGACACGCTGATGAGGCAGCTCCAAGCCATTCGGGAGCAGGTTGAGTCCTTGCAATCGGACGTCAACCTATGCAAGGCGGTTGTGGCAGGTAATGCTACTGTACGAGAGGGACCAAGGATGAAGGTGCCCGAGCCGCCAAGGTACCATGGGAAGCGCGATGCTAGGGAGCTCGACAACTTCCTATGGAGTGTTGAAAAGTATTTCAACGCGATGCGCTTGGACGATGATGAGTCCAAGATCACTACCGTCACCATGTACTTGGGTGATGATGCCATCCTTTGGTGGAGGAGGCGTGAGTCGGATATCAAGAAGGGTATTTGCTCACTTAAGACTTGGGACGAGTTCAAGGCGGATTTCAAGCGGCAATTCTATCCGGAGAATGCGGAAGAAGTTGCTATGAAGAGGCTGCGCGGATTGAAGCATACAGGGTCAATCAAAGAGTATGTCAAGCAGTTCACTTCTCTTATGCTTGAAGTCTCGGACATGCCGGAGAAGACTCAACTTATCTACTTCATGGATGGACTACAACGATGGGCTGAGCAAGAGTTAAAGAGACGCAATGTTCAATCACTTGCGGAGGCCATCGCAGTTGCCGAATCCTTGTTCGAATACAAGGCTGATTCGAAAAGCCACAAGGGCGGCAACATGAGTGGCGGCGGTAACAAGGGAAACGGTGGGGGAGCAAAACCCACTGAAAGAAGCAGCAATAGCAGCGGCAGCAAGCAGTTCGAGAGGAAGGACAAAGCCAAGCAGTCCTTCTCGGATAGCAAGGTGAAAAACCGCGACTGCTTCTTGTGCGGAGGGCCGCACTGGGCTAGGGAGTGCCCACAGCGACAGAAGCTCAATGCGATGATCGCTGGCAAGAGTGGATCGTCCGGGAATCATCGGGGGATGAGGCGCAAATGGGGACTTTGCGCTTGCTAAGCAGCGTCAAGGCTACGGTGGAGCAAAGCAACGTGGCTAAGATAAGTATGCTGCCCCGTTCGAAGAAATCTGCTCTTATGTTTGTGGAAGCCAAGGTAAATGGCAAGGCTTCAAAGGCACTCGTCGACACGGGTGCAACGCACAACTTTGTTGCTTTGAAGGAGGCAACAAGGCTGGGCATGCAGTACACCAAGGAGCCAGGCACCTTGAAGACCGTCAACACAGCACCGGTGCCTATCCATGGTGTAGCACGAAGCGTCTCCCTTCATTTGGGCGAATGGAAGGGGATGGTGGACCTGACTGTCGTCACGATGGACGACTTCTCATTGGTGCTGGGCATGGAGTTCATGGATACGGTGAAGCCATGGACATTAGAAAGGGACGGGTCGATGACTATTGCAAAGGATCGAGAAGCATGTTCTGTCCCTGTCACTCGGAAAATCGTGGAGGCCAAGATGTTGTCAGCCATTCAAGTGAAGAAAGGCGTGCAAAAGGGGCAAGCAACATTTGTGGCCATGTTGATCGAAGATGGGCCTCAACCCAGCGAGGTTCCGAAGGAGGTAGCTACGGTTTTGAAAGAATACGAAGATGTTATGCCTCCAGAGCTACCCAAGAGACTTCCTCCAAGAAGGGAAGTCGATCATATGATCGAGCTGGAGCCAGGGGCTAGGCCTCCAGCCATGGTGCCTTATCGGATGGCACCGCCAGAGTTGGAAGAGCTACGCAAACAAGCTCGGTGGCAAGATTTCTTAGCGGAGTTCGATTATGTCATGGAGTACAAGCCGGGCAAAGTTAATGTTGTTGCTGATGCTCTCAGCCGAAAGGCCATGCTCGCTAGCGCAAGCAGCGCCGCTAGCAACCTTCTTGATCGGATCAAGGAGGGGACTTCTCAAGACCCCTTGGCCAAGGGACTCATGGAGATGGCCAAGGAGGGGAAGACTCGACGATTTTGGGTAGAGAATGGGGTGCTCTACACCGTCGGTCGTCGCATTTATGTGCCTAAGTGGGATAATCTTAGGCGAGACATCATGAAGGAGTGTCACGACTCAATGTGGGCTGGCCATCCGGGGATGCAGTGGACATTGGCACTCTTGGAGGTAGACTACTATTGGCCTCATATGCGGGATGATATAGAGGCCTATGTGAAGACTTGTCTTGTGTGCCAACAAGACAAGATAGAGCAGCGTGTACCGGCAGGACTATTGCAGCCTTTGCCAATTCCGGAAAGGCCATGGGAAAGTGTATCAATGGACTTCATATCGGCCTTGCCCAAGTCTGATGGGTATGGCTCTATTATGGTCGTGGTCGATCGCTTTTTCAAGTATGGGACTTTCATACCTGCCCCACGCGATTGCACGGCCGAGCAAGCCGCCAAGTTGTTCTTTCAGCATGTGGTGAAGTATTGGGGCTTGCCTCGGAGCATCATAAGTGATCGGGACCCAAGGTTCACAGCAAAATTCTGGACGGAGTTATTCAAGCTCTTGGGTTCGGGTCTACACTTCTCAACAAGCTTTCACCCGCAAAGCGATGGGCAAACAGAGAGGGTGAATGCCTTGTTGGAGCTATACTTGAGGCACTTTGTGGGTGCCAACCAGAAGGATTGGGCCAAGTTGATGGATGTGGCTCAATTCTCATTCAACTTGCAGCGGTCTGAATCAACGCAACAAAGTCCGTTCGAGATCGTCATGGGCCAGCAGCCCTTGACTCCACAAGCCGTTGCGTCGGGCTACACGGGTAGCAGCCCCGCTGCGTACAAACTTGCACGAGGGTGGCATGAGCAGTTTGATATAACGAAGGCATACTTGGACAAGGCATCTAAAAAGATGAAGAAGTGGGCAGACAAGCATAGACGCCCTCTCGAGTTCCAAGTGGGCGACATGGTCATGGTCAAGTTGCTGCCACAACAGTTCAAGGTCTTCCGCTCGGTGCACAAGGGACTAGTGCGGAAGTATGAGGGGCCATTTCCCGTCCTACGGAAGGTCGGGAGAGTTTCTTACAAGCTTGAGTTGCCGCCCAAACTCAAGATTCATCCGGTGTTCCATGTGAGCATGCTCAAGCCCTACCATGGTGATAAAGAAGATCCAACGAGGGGCGAGTCACATCGGGCACCAACCGCGGTCGTGACTTCCTTTGATCGAAAGATCGAAAGCATCGAGGCAAAGAGGCTCATCCGACGGAGGGGTGTGCCAAGCTATAATGAGTATCTCATTCGATGGAAGGGACTACCGAACAGTGAGGCCTCATGGGAAAAAGAAGGTGACCTATGGCAATTCCAGGGCAAGATCGCGGAGTTCGAGGCACAGTCTTGACGGGGTCGTCAAGGACTTGGGTGGAGGAGAATGTCACAAGCCATCTAGCATAGCTTTCTCTAGATGCCTCCGGAAGGTTCTAGAGTGCTCTTGGACATTCTAAATTTGCTTTCTCTAGAGTGTTCTAGCATGGATGAATCTAGAACACCCTTGTACAAACTTGTGTAGTATTTTCTAGAAGCCTCCTTGTAATTTCTAGTTCCTTTGGAGGTGGGAACTTTCTAGAAACATAGAGAATACTCCTTTGATGGAGGATTGTGGAAGGTTCTAGGCTAGAAGCCTCTAGGACTTTAAGGGCCTATAAATAGGCCTTGACATTCATTTGTACATATCATCAAACACTTGTACAACTCTCTCAAGCAATACAAAGCATTCTTTCAAAAGCCTAAACACTTGTGCCTTAGCATTTTCCTCACTTAAGCTTCCGTAGCAACACTTAGCATTAGCCAAGCATCGAAGTGCCTTGACTAGTTAGTCCGACGGGAGTGTGACGCTAGTAGGCAGCGTGTTAGCCAAGGGAAAAATGTCAGCACGTGACAAGAAGCCTATTTAGCCCACTCCACTATCTTCTCTGCCTCTCTGGTAACTTTCTCTTCCTCCTTCATTTAGATCAATCACCCCTAAGGAAACAATGAAATATGGTTAACGGGTTGCACAGATTTCACTATCATCAATGAGTAGATGCCAAAATCAATGAGAGATACCATGCCACAGGTTGTGCCACTACCACAACAATCATAGCATAACCCCCTCAACCACCACCACCCACCCCCACCTCACAGCCACCACCACAATTCAACTACCACATCACCATGCCACAACCACTAACACAATTAGACCACCACAACAACTACCACAAACACCGACAACATTATGCACATCTATACTATGAAAGGATTTCAATGATTTTGGACCGTGTTGTGTTTCACTCAAACCAACTTAATTTAAAATGCACCCTTTCGTTTCAATCATTAGATATTTGATCTATAGTTGAGATTAAAAGTGAACAATCATGACTCCTTGACTTCGTTATTTATCAACCTTTCTATACAACACCCAAATCAAATTCTCGATGTCTTTCTCTTCCAAAATGTATGAGTAAGCAATTGTTTCACATCGATTAGTATATTTGATTCATTGAAGTTCTCAAAGTATACTGCAATTTGTTGGGTGATAGATTTGGTATTCTTTACTCACTCTCACTCACAGGCCATCTTATTCGATTTGTGTTCTTCACCCAAATCGACTGTCTTTGTTCCAAACAGTGTCACAAACTCAGTCATTCCAATTCAAAATCTCACTCATTGGTCTTCGAATCTTCTTGGATGTTGGATTGATCTAATAGTTTATCTCAAGAGCATCAACAATAACAAGATGTCTCAGTATATTAAGTTTATAAGAAGAAGAAAACTATATTGATTGTGTTTCTTAAAAGAGACCCAAGATGGGTTTACATAACCTATACTAAAGTAGATTTAGAAAAAAAAATATAAATCATATCAAATGGAATAAACCTTGAATAGAATTATATCCTGGCAAATATTATGCTAGGATATTTTGGTTGTGACTTTATTTCCTTTATTCTTTAACAGATTATTGTCTATTTCCTTCATTCTCTAACATAATTTTTGCTTATTTCCTTCATTCTCTAACAGAATTTTTTTTATTTCCTTCCTTCTCTAATATTCCCCCTCAAGTTGGAGTGTATGTTGATTACACCCAACTTGCCAAACAAGAATGTGAACTAAGATGACCCTAGTGGCCTTGTGAAAATGACTGTTGGTTGTGACTTTGTTCGCATGTGCACTGTTTGGATTGTGTCATCCAGAATATTTTTTCGAATGAGGTGGCAATCTATAATCTCGCCCGTTGCAACGGTCGGTCCCAAGCCCGGATAAAGGAGGAGAGTTGGTGTTAGGCTTGTGATAGCCAACCGTAAAAACCCATCACATCCTTTTTCATGGATATTGGTTCAAAAAAAATTTTGATCAAGGGTCGGTGTTAAGTCCATATCTCTTTGCTTTGGTCATGGATTAGTTGACGAGACATCTGCAAGAAGATGTACCTTGGTGCATGTTATTTACAGATAATATTGTTTTAATGGATGAGACTAGTGCAGGTTTAGGTCAGAAATTAGTTAAGTGGCGGGAGGATTTAGAGAGTAAAGGTTTTAGAATTAGCCGTTCAAAGACGGAATATCTAGTGTGCAACTTTGGGTGTGAACCAAGAGGGAGAAGAAATGCAATTGAGATCGAAGGTGTCGAGGTCCCAGAATGTGAGGCTTTTCGATATCTAGGATCTATAATTCAAAAGAATGGGGCTATTGGAGAAGATGTAGACCATAGGATTAAAGCTGGTTGGTTGAAATGGAGAATGGCATCAGGAGTATTATGCGATAAAAGGATGTCTGCAAGGCTAAAAGGGAAATGCTATAAGACAATTGTTCGACCAGCCATGCTATACGGTTCAGAATGTTGAGCTACTACGGGACAACATACGCATAGAATGGCAGTAGCAGAAATGCGTATGTTAAGGTGGATGTGTGGTAAAACTCGTAAGGATAAAATTAGAAATGAAAGAATTAAGAGATACTTAGGTGTAGCGCCCATAGAGGAAAAAATTAGAGAAAGACATTTAACTTGGTTTGGTCATGTGCAGAGGAGACCAAGCACGACGCCAATTAGGAAATGTTTAGATTGGCAAGTTAATGGAGAGTGTAGACGGAGGGGACGACCGTTGAAAACTTGGATGAAGACGGTGAATGAAGATATCATTGAGCTTGGATTAGGCAAGAAAATGTGGGAAGATCGCATTGCTTGGAGAACCAAAATCCATGTAGCCGACCCCGAAAATCTCGAGAATGGGTTTTGATGATGATGATGATGATGTGACAATCTATCTCGATGTGTTTTGTACGCTCATGAAACACCAAATTGGAGGCGATATGAAACGTTGTTTGATTGTCACAAAATAGTTGAACCGGTTGAGGATGTGTTATGATCAAATCTTTGAGAAGATACTAGAGCCAAGTAACTTCACAACATGTAGATGCCATGGAACAATATTCTACCTCAGCTGATGATCGTGATATTGTTTTTGTTTTTTGGTTTTCCAAGGGATTGGTGATTGACCAAGCATAACACAATACCCAGTAACTGAACATCTCGTATCTTTGCACTTTGCCCAATCAGCATAAAAAAACTCACAATTGAAGTAAACTTGCGGTGGAGAAAAAAATATATTGGCCTGGTGTTTATTTGATGTATCTCAAGACCCTGTGAGTTGCATCAAGATGAGTTGTTCTTGGTTTGTCCGTGAATTGGCTAAGAACATGGACGAGGTAGGCCAAATCAAGCATGGTGATGGTTCAGTAAACCAGCTAGCCAATCAGTCTTCTATATGTGAAAGAATCGCTAAGTAAGTCACATTCATCTCGAGTAAGTTGGGCATTTTGTTCCATGGGAAAATCAGCCGGCTTTGCATTTAGAAATCAGGTGTCCTCCAAAATTTCAAGAGCATATTTTCTCTGTGAGATCGAAATCCCTTTTGATTAACGAGCAACTTATAACCCCAAGAAATATTTCAGCTTGCTCATGTCCTTGAATTTGAATTTTTCTAGCTAAAAATTTTTTGGTTGCCTTGTTGCCTACTAAAATAATATCATCAACGTATACCAAAAAACAATGAAACAATCACCTTAGTTTCAGACGAACATGTAATAGTCTGCCTTGGATTGATAGTACCCAATAGATTTTGGGGTGGTGGATACCTTCAGAAACCATTGGTGAGATGCTTGCTTGAGACCGTAGAAGGGCTTGTGAAGTTTGCTAACATGAGTCTCCCTCTTTCGTTCTTAATCCGGTGGTAAGGACATGTACATGTCTCCATGGATATCACAGTGCAATAAGGTATTGTTGACGTCCAATTGGTGATGTTAACCTTTGATGGCAGCAATAGCAAGCATAAATAAGATAGTCACTAACTTGACCATAGTCTAGTCATTCTATTCGACTGTAGCATTTGGCAACAAGGCAGGCATTGTGACATTCGACCGTGCCATCAGGATGTAGTTTTGTTTTGAGGACCCATTTACAACCAATTGGTTTCTTCCCGAGGAGGGGAGGGGGTAGCGGCTGAAGGGACCAAGTGTGGTTGGACTCAAGGCATCTATTACAGCTTTCATGGCCTTCCGCCAGTGCTCAAACTGCATGGCCTACATAAATGACGTGGGATACTTGACAGTAGATAAGTGAGTAACAAAAACACGATGGCTATCAAATAATTGAGCATAAGAAAAGAATTTGGAAATGTGGTGATTTGTACCTGGGTGGAGAACCACATTAGAACCGAGGGGCGGGAGTGAGATAGCAGAAGGACGTCAACATGGTAGTTGAGCGGGTGGGATGGAATGCGTGTGGGCCTGGAGAAACGAGAAGGTCTCGGTGGGGAGAGGTCTAGAGAGGCTGACGAAATAGAGAAGTGAATTTGGAGTTTGTCAGTTAGTTGGTGAGGTGACAATTGGCGTGGAAGGCTCAAGCAAGTTGGTTTGCTGATGGCCAGAAGGTGGTAAGTTGTTGGGCTCAACGACAGTCTTTGTTGGTGCATTAGGAAGAATATCGTCAGGAGGAAAAATAGTAGTGGGTAAAAGGTAGGACTAAGTGGTGTTAATGTAGGAGGAGCAGTGGAAGCAACGAGGAAATGGAAAAATATTTCACGGAAAATAACATCACAAGACATAAAAACATTTGCCCAGTTCAAGATAAAAAATTTGTAACCTTTTTGCCTGTAAGGGTAGCCAAGAAAAATACATCGAGTGGACCGAGAGCCAAATTTTGAAGGTCGTTGAGCATGTGTAGAGGCAAAACAAAGACAACCAAACACACACAAATGTGAGTAATTTGGTGTTCGTTGGTAAAACATTTCAAAAGGGGTTTTACCTTGAAGAGCTGGGGTAGGTGTCCAGTTTATTAAGTATGCAGCAGTGAAGATGGCTTCACCCCAAAAGCATTTTGGTAAACTTGTTTGGTACAAGAAAGCCCGGGCCGCTTGCAACAAATGGCAGTGTTTTCTTTCAGCTATTGCATTTTGTTGTGAAGTGGCAACACAACTAGTTTGATGATCAATACCCAATAAGGCAAAATGAGCTACGATTTTTATTGAACTATTTGGAAATGGCAATCGAGTTTGTTTTGCAAGAGGACATATGGTGCAAGATGCAACAGGAAAAGGTAAATAAAGTAATACTTTATTTGAGGGGTGTCCGAGACGCTTGTGCCAAAGAGGATGAGAGCAAAACGTTTGAGTAGTCGGGTGGTTGAGGAAGTAGAAGCCACCCTTCTCAGTTCATGTCCCTGAACGTAGGTCCTGTATGAGGGGGATGGAGGGTTGCACCCCCCTCCCTCGCCAATTAGAATTCCCCAACTTGCTGACAGAAATTAGATTCAATTGAAATGATGGAACGCAAAGGACGTTCTTAAGGATAAAATTTGGTGAGAGTACGATGGTGCCAATGTGAGTGACAACAACATGAGTACCATTGGGGAACTTCACTATGCAACTAAATATCGGCTTACAGGAAGTGAGGTTGTGTGGGATGAAATCATGTGGTCTGTGTCAAGGATCCATATCATTGATGCATTAAGCAGTTTGATGGAAAAAACTTTACCTGAGATATCAGAAAGGGTAGAGGCATTACCCACATTATTCGCCTTACTCTGAGTGGTTTGAGCATTAGGCTACGTGTCCGCTCCGTCCACGAAACACAGTTTATTCTTGGCGCTGATGCCATGGTCATGGAAGGTTTCCATGTGCCATAATAATCTTCATCCAGTTGTTGTGATATTGGATCATGCCAGATTGGTTTGAGTGGTTCAGATGGTATGGATGATTGGGTTTGTCAAAAGAGGTGGCGCTTGATTTGTTCATGGTGTCCTTGGATGATTTTGTCTCGCTCATGATGATGGCAGAATTAGGTTTGTGTTTAGGTCACTAGAATTGCTCTTAAGTTTAGAAGAAGAAGATAACTATATTGATTGTGTTTCTTACAATAAACCTAAGATGGGTCATAAACCTAAACTAAAAGTAAATTTAGAAACAAATACAAATCATATCAAATAGAATATTTCTTGACAAATATTATGCTAGGATATCCTGACAACAAATATTATGCTAGGATATTCTGGTTGTGACTATTTCCTTCATTCTCTAACATGATTATTGCTTATTTCCTTCTTTCTCTAACACAATGTGTTTGATTTTTCTTTTTGATGAGTGAAGCGTCTTTAGTTGGTTTGGTTTGTACCCATATTACGATACTTTCTTCTATTATTTACTTTGTTGTTTGTTGAGTAGACACTGAGAGATAAAAGTATTGGAGTTCTTCTTGGTAGATTACTAACATGGGTCAATCTCTTTTGAACTTGAAAGAGTTCATTGCTTAATGGTCCGATGCATTTCATTAATAATTGATTTAACTCAAAATTCTTATCGCCTAAAACTCCAAGCAAATCTAATACATTTTTTTGAGTTTTTTTTTTCTCATCTTATCAATTTACTTGTTAGATTCTAAAGAAAATACTATTAAAGTGGTTCATAGGAGTTATCGTCCTATTCACCAAGTTAAAAAGGATATCAAACTAAATTTTTCAAAAACACTTTAGAAGACCAAATAAATTAAATAATATAGAAAAGAAGTTCTCGTTTTATTAATTTACCTGCAAGATTCTAAAAAAATAAAAGTAAAGTGATTCATAAGAATTATCGTCCTATTCACCAATTTAAAAAGGATATCAAGCTCAAATTCTTAAAACACTTTAGAAGACTACATAAAATAAATATTGAAAGACCAAATAAAATAAATAATGGTAGAAGAAGGGAAATGGTAAAACTAAGATTTGGAGAAAGGTTGCCTAGAATATATTGAATTTACATCACACCTCCTCTTGAGGTTCATTATTACCCAGACATAAAAGGCCAGTCAGCGAATTCATATGATACACCTAAGTTTGTCTAGACAACCATGGTTAAAAGTCATTTTTTGTCAGGCTCAAGGTTTTTTAACTTTTAACCCCCTCTTTAAAATACAACCACCAACATTATCTATAAAAAAGGGTAGAAGTGTAAAAAACTAAAAATCTGACCAAAAAGTGACTACAAAGCCTGACTGCCTATAATTGGGGAATATACCTTGAGGAAAAAAAAGATTTCACGGCAACCTGGTGTGGTCACCCAAATTCAGATGACTTGAGAAACCAACACTTCCAAGAGACCCATACGGATGATTTTGAACCCTTGATGCTGATTTTCAATGCAAATTGAGGTTCAGTTGTACCATGAATTGGATAACAAGAAGTCACTGCTCATCTTGACAAGAACTACTTAAGTATCATACATTGCAACCTGACAGAGTAGAAACTTTTGGCAAACTTTTCTAGATTGTCTACCGAAAGATTTGAAACAGATTGAACAATTGCAGCAGACAGAAACTCCCACACAAAATTAAAAACAGTGAAAACACGAGAAAGCTATGATAACTACTACCAATAGATTTTATAACTGTGTTTTATGATCTATCAGGCAAGACAGACAATGGAAAACATAAATTGTACAATCTAATTGTCTTTGACATGAGCAGCAAACGATACAGCATACCTCTCCTATAATAAGAAAAAGGCATATATGCCAAGCAGACCAGAGTGCAGATCATCGTCATGGCAGACAGACTTCAAATCAAATATCTTCTCTGCTTTTTACTCCTATAGCACCAGCACCTGTTTAAAAAAAACTAATTAGTAATATATTCGAAAATTTTCCCAATGTAAAGATCAACAATAATAGGCTACACTCGTAGTCCCATGTACTCAATCAACGTATACTACAAGCAAATAATCTCAGCACATAAATCTTCGACAAGCAAATGATCCTGACAAAAATTTGACAGCCGAAAGTAGAGTGTCATCAACCAGTGTAAAGCTTCTTAGAAAACATTCCAACAATGATAAAGAAGATGATCTTAGCAAGGATAAAGAGCTACTAAATTACTATTTCTTCGTTTCTTGCCTTTTCAAGCATATTTCACATAAAAATTGTCTCAACTCTCAAGTCTGATTTAAATTTGATTTAAAAATATTCAAGAGAAACATAATTCCCTCTTTTCTCTATTCATCAAGCAATTTGTTTTTGAATAGTGCCTTACTCAGCTTTTGTGGGGTGCCTTTTTCACTTTGACAGCCTCTAACCACCAAGGCAGTAGGTGCCTGAAGTGCTACGGGCACCTTTGTTTTCTTATACTATTGACCTCAATTGTTTCCATAATTCTACGTAGTTCTGGGACTTGCAATCAAAGGAGGAACTATTTTAAGGTTTTAACCCGCTGTGTAACCAATTAGTCACGTAATTCCAAGTAGTTCATTGATGGATCGAATGGATACTAATAAATCACAAACAACTAAATTCACTCAAAAAGCATAATTTCAATACCATCAACTTTCACAAATCAATCCAAAATCCTAATTAATAATTCTATTCACAAACAAGTAACCAAAACCATCTCAACTTAACTACTATGATCCTATAATTTCCATGGAGTCCTTCTACAATGTCTGGTATTTAGTGCCTGGATGGTATGTGGAGCTTAATATCTCTTTTGCCAAACCCATTATTTCATCGATCCAAACAAATTTTAAATCACATCATTCCATCTCATCATCCCATCACATCATCTCATCCATCATCTCATCCATCTTCTCATCATCCCATCCCTATCCCCATCCATCATCCCTAATGTTGTTTGCGTTTTTAACCCTTGGTGTTTTTTTTCAAGCTTTGCCATGTCATCAACCTGCACGTGCCTTCTACCATCCAGGCAGCATAGAATTGTTGAATTTCCATGTTTACAAACAATCAACACCATGAAAAGCAATTTTCATCAAATTTCACCAATTACCTAAAACCCAAATACAATTAACCATATAAACAACAACAAACATAAAATAAATTTCAAAACATACAAATTATCCTAAATCACTAGTGAAGAACAAAATTCAGTAAGAAAGGCATAATAAAAATTCACCAATTCCGAAACACTAAATTCATAATCACATTCCCAAACAAGTAACAAAATCCCCATCTCAAATCAATTATTACGATCCTATAATTTCCAAGTTCACAAAGAAAAAACGCATTTTTTTCATCAAATTTAACCAATCAAACAAAAATCCAAATTCATATATTAAAAAAAAAAAAAACTACAATTCACCACAATTAGAATTACATATTACCATCATAAAACACAACCGAATTGCAATTCCAAACCAAGTAGGCAATAAATTTGTTCACCAATATCTAAAAAAAAATCACAATTTTAAAACAAAACCCAAATTCAAACAAGAAGAAGAAAAATTACCCTAGATCTTGTCGATGTCCTCATCCTCGAACTCGATATAATCATCACCAGCACCGTCATCCTCCTCATCCAATCCACCAGCAATCCCTTCATTCAACCTAGTATTCTCAGGCAACTCCCATAGGCCTTCAACAGCCTGGCCTCATCAGGCATGTACTTCAAAATCACATCGGCCTTGTCATCCTGATAATCCCTCAAACCCACCAAGATTATGTCTCCCCCAGCGATCCAGACCTTCTTGTGCATCTTCCCACGGATGTGGCAAAGCCTCTTCGTCCCGTCTATGCACAACGCCTCGCATCGCCCGTTCCCCAGCATACGAAGCACTTGGGCATATTCCTGACCGTCTTCCTTGAACACCAGCTCGCGCTTCTCGTCGTCGGCCTCGTTCTTTCCCCTCTTCCTGTTCTTGCCTCCCTTTCCCTTGTTCTTCGGCATGATTGAATTGCCTTGGTTTCGAAGCAGAAGATGGAGAAACCCTAACCCTAGCTTTTGGGGTGTTTGATCTTGTGAGAGAACGAGAAAGAGGACCGAGTGGGTATTTGTAGAGACCGCTTTTGCCCTTTGTTTCTAGGAAGTACAGCTACTTTACTGAACAGTGACTAAATGACATCACTGCCTTTCTCAAGTAAATCACCATTAATAAATAAAATAAAAAAAGATAGCAACTACTTCATATCCACCATATATACTGTCTCACACTATCATGTATTATTTTTTCCACCAGCCCACCCCACCTGAAAAACTATTTTTGAAAAAAAATAATAACATAAAAATATGATAAATTTTGACAAATTTAAACCCTCAATTGAAATTAATTCTCAAGCTCATCAAAACACGAAAATTGTAATAATTTGATTTGTCTAATAAACGCAATTTGAATGTCTTGAACATGTTTTGAAATGAGAAAGTTATGACAATTTTACTAAAGTCACGCAAATCTGTCAGAAAAAAAAAATTGTTTTCACCCATTCGCATTTAGCAATGTGAGGATTAGGCGAAACTAGGGGTGGACACAGGACGAGATGGACTCATCCTAATTTCATCCCATTATTTTATCTTCGAGACGGGATAAACTTCATCACGACCTTGTCGCATCCCAAACGAGCATGGTTGGATTTTTGTGTAGTTACTAAATTATTATTATGTGCATATTTAATCGTATAATCTTAACATCCCTATATCATCAACCTTCTCACTAGGTCTTATTTTTGTAAGTTTATATTTATATTCTTATTTACATCATCAATTCAATAATGTTGTAGTCTATTTTATATCATTATACATATTAAGGAGTTATACATAAAAGTGTTATTATTTTAGACTATAAAACAATTATTTGTGACTTTAAATTCACTTGACTCTTCAAAACTTCATGTACCACACTTAATTTAACACACAAAATTTTGAGTTAATAAATATTAAATTAATAATAATTAATATTAAATAAGTTCGGGACGGGACGGGATTGAAAATCTTTATTCCGATCTCATCCACTCTAGATCGGGATGGGTTTGATCAATTATAAAATTACCCAAAAAAATTAGGACGGGATCGGGATCGCGGGATGCGATGCCCACCCCTAGGCGAAACTTTGCCCAGACCTATTTGCATTGCCCAATGCGAATGGGTGAAAACAAGCTATTTTCGGACAAATTTACGTGACTTTAGTAAAATACCCATAGCTTTTTCATTTCAAAACATTTTCAAGTGATTCAAATTGTGTTTATTAGATAAATCAGAGTACTGCAATTTTTATGTTTTGATGAGCTTGAGACTCGGTCTTGATAGAGTATATAAGTTGGCCGAAAATCAGATACACTATCTCGTTTTCATTGTGAGACAGATTTGCACGACTATAGTAAAATGACCATAACTTGCTCATTTCAAAACATTTTCAAGTGATTCAACTTTTGTTTATTAGATAACTTAAATACTACAATTTTTGTACTTTGATGAGCTCAAGAATCGATCTCGATTGATCACATAAGTTGGCCGAAAATCAGGGACACTACTCCATTTTTATTGCAAGAAGATTTGCGCGAATTTAGTAAAATGATCATAACTTGCTCATTTCAAAACATTTTCAAGTGATTGAAACTGTCTTTATTAGATAACTCAGAGAACTAAAATTTTCGTGTTTTTGATGAGCTTTATAATTGATCTCGATCGAGCATATAAGTTGGTTGAAAGTCAGGGACACTACCCCGTTTTCATTCCAAGACAGATTTGCGCGACTAGATTAAAATGATCATAACTTGCTCATCTCAAAACATTTTCAATTAATTCAAATTATGTTTATTAGATAACTCAAAATACTACAGTTTTTGTGTTTTGATGAACTTAACAAACGTTCTAGATCAATCATATAAGTTGGCTGAAGGTCAAGAACACTACCCCATTTTCATTGAAAGAAGACTTGCACGACTTTAGTAAAATGACCATAACTTGTTCATTTCAAAACATTTTCAAGTGGTTAAAATTATATTTATTAGATAACTCAGAGTGATACAATACTCGTGTTTTGATGAGCTTGAATCGAGCATATATTTGAACCATAGTCAGAGATAGTACCCTGTTTTCAGAGACAAAAAGGGTGAGAGGTGGCGGGGTGGTGGTGGTGCTTGATGGATAAAATAGGGAGAAGGGTGACGGTGGCGGGAGGGAGAGAAGTGACGATGGCAGAGTGATGGTGATGATGGTAGTGTCTAATGGTGAAGAGAGGGATGGAGGAGAATAAGGGAAGAAAATAAGATGAAGAGAGAGGAGAAGAGAGAAATTTTTTAATTTTGAGTTTTTATTGGTGGTGTGGGAGAGAAGTGGTGGTGTGGGACAATACTTTAGGTAGTGTGCCGTAAAAAAACAAAAACCTACCATCTCTATTTTCCTATTTCCTTCTCTTCTCCATCAAGTACCATCACTATCTTGCCAACGCCACATCTCTTTTCCATCAAGCATCACTACCACTCTGTCATTGCCGTATTTCCATATCTTATCCATCAGACACCACCATCACCCCGCCACCACCACCTCTCTTCTTCTCTCTTTTTCATCAAGCACCACTACTACCCCGCAATCGCCAATGTCAGCTGCACCCCTTCTTCTTCACTCTTCCTCTTATATTTTATTCTTCTCGGAGAAGAAGATATGAAAATAAGAAGAACAAGAACAAAGAAGAAGAAGAGAAAGAAAAGAGATGTGGCACGACCGACAGTGGACGGGGCATGGTGTTGGTGTTCTTCAGTAGATCTAAAAAAAGTGGGGTGGTGGTGTCATTTAGTCACTCCATTTTACTATCGACACCAAACAAGCTTTAGGATTGATTCCTATTTTGACAAGGTTTACTTAGTTGGTTATGATAAATGGATTTCTCAAAAAGTGTTAAGTTTTACAAAATATTTCTTTTTTTGAGTTTCCCTTTTTACGCTTTTCTATACACAACGAAATATCAACGTAGCAAAATTACCTCAAAAATAAAATCACAATCCTTGGTTATGACAAGGAAAATTATTGCTTTGACGTGAAGTTATTAGTGTAATTTTTAAGAGCTTGTTAAACGTTTTTCTAGAGAGATTCTAATGGTAGTATATAGCTTGGAAATTTTGAATTGCATTTTGCATATACTTTGAGTTGTAACGTATTAGAAGTGTATGATGTTAGTATTTAAGATAGAGATACTAGGCGGAGAGGCTCAAGGTAGCTTAAAATACAAGATTGTACTCTATGTTTTGGATTTTGTTAAGCATATGAGTATAGGCAAGTCACACATTTTATCACCTCCTCTTCCTTAATAGGTATACGACTTTGTACTTGCAGCCCGAATGTATGATTGAATACATTTTCAAACACACAATAAATAACTAAGAAATCGTGAATTAAAACCATTGAAATCAAGCCTCAAATATTGATAACACAAAACTAAGAAAATCATAGACTATAATAACGTTTGAAACATAGCCTGAATTGTTGTTAAAACAAAACTACAAAATGTGGATGAAAACAAAATTACAAAATGTTGGCCTATATTTTGTGCAAAAAAATAAAGCAAAATCATGGATTATAACCTTTAAAATTGAGACTTAAAAGTTATAAATCGAATCTCAAATGTTAGAAGGTTTTCTTCCACTTTGCCACATGGGAAAATTGAAGAATTATAGAAGATTGTTTAGCAGTCTTCAATATCTATGCTCTCAAACAAGGAATGAGATTGCACGAAATCTCGCGGATAATTTAATTTGTTTGAATTTCAAAAAGAAAAATGGTGAAATGTAATTTTACATTTTTTCAAGTTTTTTTAAAAAAAATTCGAGGTTTTTTTTTTGTAAATTTTGAGTTTTTTTTTTTCTACTTCTAATTATAGTATTTTTCAAATTATTTATTGATATTTGAAATCATCCCCTGATTTTCTAATTATCATTTCTTCTAATTGTATACTGATTTTTGAAACTACCCCTTAATTTTTCTAATTATCATTTCTTCTAATTATATATAGGTTTTCATATTTCTTTCATTTTTTTTGTATTGAAGTTTTATTTACTGTATTTAATAGATTTATTTACTTGCATTTTATTTTTTTCACATATTTCATACACTCTCGAAATTCATTATATATATTTTATGTATCCTCGAAGTTTTTATATTTTTTCTTTATGCCGAAACATTTTTCAAAATATTTCTTAAAATCAATTGACCGTAATTAATTGGAAAAAACAAAATCAGAATCCATGCTCTCAAAGTCATGGTCATTGCAAGCCTTAAAGTCTGGCAGGCTGTCCTGTACATAGGTTCTACCACAAAATTGAGCATCCCATTTGATTTGCAAGACATCTACAGAATCTACCAACTCATTTCTGCATGTCCAGAAATTAAATCTTCAATCATATAATTACCAGAAATTCTAAATGGCTAGGAAAGGGGTGAGGAAACCAGCGAGGGGAGAGGGTGTGACCGGACCGCTCATCCCCCTCGAGATTCACACCTGGACGATGTGCAAAAGTGCGAATCTCGAGGGGGTGAGTGGGAAACCAACCCCCACCTCGCTGGTTTCCTCGACAGTAAGAAAAGTTCTATAATTACATATGCTGAATGATTTCCACAAGCCCAAAAAAACTAATAAGATGTCAACCAACTCTATATGATTCAGACTTGCTGATTGTATCGCATTTATAAGAAAGATTTAGCAAAAACAAACTTTCTGTAGGTATGTATTGTTTGTGCTATCAATCCAGTGAACCAAAGATATCGGTCATCAGTTTTTAAAATACAACTAAATTTATAGTTTGTTGTCCACAAGCTTGTCTTTCACAAGTTGATTATCATTGATGGTAACTGAACTAAAGAAGAGACTTCGAATTCTGCTGGACTTCAATCACACAACAGCCTAGTTAGCTATAACATTAGCTGCCACAAACAAAACAGAAGTCACATACTCCGCCACTTGTTTACAGTTTTCTCCAACAAATTGGCTTGGATACATTGAAAAGCTAGAGTCAGTCCCAAAATTACCAACAGCACTAGGATTTTTCATCCAAGAAAGTCTTGGAATGTGCAGGACCCAAAACACATGAAACAGATCTTGACGACACTGCAAGGTCAGTGTTTGATGGTAAGTTCCGCCCTTAGATGGAGGACTCCGTTGAGGAAGAATAGGCTATCTTCAGCCATGAAGGATGTCCATGGAATAGCAAATAGGTTACGATAACCAACAGCCTTCCCACCAGTGAAGGTATAGTTTCCTTTGTACTTACTAATGAAATCTTCATTTGGCTTTGACCTTGCTGCAAACTCATACTCCACTGCAAAACTTACTGACCCTTTCTCCTGCATCCCTAGAAATAGGCCGAAGCAATGGAATGAGCTTTGCTGGTCCATGTTGCAGTGGGCAGACAGGAAAAAACCCTGTCCACCAAGGTGAAATGCCTGTGAATAAACCCGCCCTGATGGAAACAGGTTTGAACATTCCTCACGCTTTAAATCAAGGTATACCACACACTGCTGCCGTGGAAGTTCAAACTCCACCACCTTCACAGGACGATACTTGTACGCTCGCTCTACAAAGCGGTGGAGGTTGGATGCAGACTCCTCAGCAGCCATGGATCGTTGCCGGTGTGGGGCTTCAGCCTTAAAGAAGAGAGCTTCTAGCACATTTTTGGATGCAACATCATGGTCAAAGTCACTGCAACCAAGGACCTTCCTCAGCTTCCGGCAGGTCATGTAAGGGAAGCGGATGAGTTTGCTAAGCTTCTCTCCTAAAACTTTGCGCCTATCCTCCACTTTCGGATAATGAGTTCTTGCCCATTTTAACACAAAATCATACACAGCATCCTCCCCTGCCACCTGGAGATCATCACTGGACAACACGGCCTCAATCCCAGCAAGGGGCAAGTTGAGCACTTCATCTTGGAACCTAGAAAGTACAATGCACAAAATACATTAAGACTTCCAAATTATGAGGCAAAAAGGTAACATAAGCTCAAATGAAAGAGCAGAGAATCACACAAAAGTAACTCACTTGGTTATGTCTTTGTACCGTACTGCAAGGTACTGTTTAGCTGCATCTGTCAATGGCTGAACTGCATCTGCCATTAAAGGAAGTTCGAGATAAAGCAAAGCAGAATCGGGAGTCATGGGCAAATTTCGAAGGAGCCGGCTACAGTATCTCATGCACGAAGCAACCTCAAACTTGTCAGCAGCCATTAGCACATCCAACAGAGCAGGGGCAGTGGTTGTTGATAAGGTGTTGCTGTACATGAAATTCAAGAGCTCTAGGAGAGCAGCTTCCTCTGTTCCACAAGTAAAAAAAAGAAAAACAAATAAAAAAGAAGAATGAAGGATTGCAAATAACAATAACAAGTACCCAAGAAAGGTCATGCCAAATTCGTCAGATTTGGGTCCTTCCCAATTTAACATGGTAGCAACCAGACAGAATGAAACTACAAAGCTCGCAGTGCATGATATACATTGAACAATGCCACAGATATTCTAATTCAACAAAAAACTGTGATAAAAAGATATAAACAACCAAGACCTCTTCATTTCCTGTATCAACAAATGATTCAGTATCCAACCCAGCTGCATTTTAGACTAACAGGAAACCGGCCATGATTGCTATCCATTATAATGACCAGCTAGGCCACCGCCACAATGTGATATAAGAGTTTGTGTGATCACATCACAGCTTAAAGGATACACCAAAACTGTAGCCATCGGTCAGTGCACCATGTGTGAATTTATTTCAAAGCCGTATTCGCTAAAGGGTAGAAAGCTCTGATGCACCGACTCTCCGAAAGCTCTGTAGCCATCGGACATGGATTCGCGTCCGACATGTATTGGACACGTAGTCAACGGTCAAAATTTGTTGACTGACTTGGACACGGCTTGGACATGGTCTAGACACGGTCCAGACTCGGCCAGACACAGTCCAAATACGGTCGAGTGCAAAAATTCCATTTTCCTCCTCTTCGATCGTTCGGTTCCTCCCTCCCACAAACCCTAATACAGTAACAGAGAGCAGAGAAAAGAGACGGAAACAGAAACAGAGTCGACTCGATCGATCGACAGTGTTGGACGGAGGTACAGATCGATTTCGACAAAGAGGGAGAGATCGATCGACGGGATCTATGTCGTCCTCAGCATCACCATCACCAGGTACCTTCTTTCAAATCTTTGATTCTTTTGTTTGTTTTTTATTTATTTATTTTTTTCATGCGATACCTGCTCTCGATGGGTGCTTTGCACCGCTCTTAGGAACAAGCCAAAGTCTGTTTTGTGTACCATTAGCATGTCATGGAACCATCTAACACTCACTCAGATATGGATTTTTGATGTATTCCTTAGATATGGATCTCTTTTGATATGGTATTAGTTTTGTTATTACCTTATATATTGTCATTGTTCATTCCAGTTTGATCTCATTATGATAATGTACACAAAAGACTTTTGGTTGTGTTAGATGTATTCCTTAGATATCCAAATCAAACTGTATAAACCAATTCCTTAGATATGGATCTCTTTTGACTTTTGCTTTTGGATAATGTTGGGGGAAGCTATCCAACCTTTTCTAAATCTTTTCGCCATCATGTTTCCACTCCACTGTAATCCAGAATGATTGATCCACATCTCTAACATTGTAATTGTCTTTTTTCTCTTAATGTTTTTTTAGGCCAAGTAACTGGAGATGATCTTTGGAAGCATGTGACAATAATAAGAAAACCAAGTGAAGGTGGGGGAAATCTTAAATGGCGGTGTAACTTTTGTCAGAAAAAGTATACGGGATCTCTTACTAGATTGAAGGACCACTTGTTGAAGATAACAGGTCGTGGGATAGCTATTTGTGCCAAAATCTTCCCCCTACAACTTAGAGAGGTGCAACAATTTGTTGAAGAAGCTGCATTGAGAACAGAAAGTTCAAGGTCGTGAAATGTTCATTACCTCCTTCAGTGGGCTCAAGTAGTCACCCGCACCCGGGTTCAAGTAGTGGGGTTAGTCATTCAGTTCCATACAATGAACAAAGGAAGAAGAGAGTCACTAATAATCCAATTGCAAATGCTCTCAATATGAGTGAGCGACAGGAATTGGATGCTTTGATTGCAAGGGCGTTCTACTCAGCTGCATTGTCATTCAACCTTGCAAGGAATCCGTATTTTCATAAGGCTTTCACCTATGCAACGAATAAAGCAAAGTCCATTAGTGGTTACAAGATCCCTGGGTATAATGCATTGAGGACGACATTGCTCCAAAATGAAAAGGGTAACATTCAGAGGTTGTTGGAAGCAACAAAGTTCACATGGGTTACTAAAGGGACAACCATTGTTTGTGACGGGTGGACTGATTCTCAAAGGAGGCATCTCATTAATTTCATAGTGATTAATGAGGGTGGTCCAATGTTCTTGAATGCTGTGAACTGTGAAGGGGAGTACAAAGACAAGCTCTTCATTGCTGGTTTGATAAAGGAAGTCGTACGTGACGTTGGGCCAAGTAATGTGGTCCAAGTCATAACCGACAATGCTCCAGTTTGTAAGGCTGCAGGTTTACTTGTTGAGAGCCAGTATCTTGAGGTGTTTTGGACAACTTGTGTAGTCCACACTCTCAACCTTGCCTTGAAGAACATGTATTCCAAAGAACACGCTTGCAAATGAAAATGCCTACAGTTTGTGTAGTTGGATTATTGATGTTGTTGGGGATGTGGTGTTGATCAAGAACTTTATCATGAATCAATCCATGAGGTTGCATATGTTTAATGAGCATTCGAGATGGAAGTTGCTTTCCATAACAGAGACACGCTTTGCTTCAAGCATAATTATGCTCAAGAGGTTGAAATACATTAAAAGTAGCCTCCAAAGTATGGTGATTGGAGATCAGTGGGATTCCTATAGGGAAGATGATGTTGAGAAAGCACGGCTTGTGAAAGAAAAATTATTGGAGGACTTGTGGTGGGACAAAGTAAACTATGTACTTCGTTTCACAGAGCTTATTTATTCAATGTTGCGGAGGGCTGATACAGACGAGTCTTGTCTTCACTTGGTGTATGAGATGTGGGGTGTTATAATTGAGAAAGTGAAACAAGTTATTTACCACCATGAAGGAAAGGAAAATAGTGAGGAGTCGGAGTTTTTTTCAGTGGTGCATTAGATACTGGTAGATCGATGGGAGAAAAGCAACACACCACTGCATTACTTAGCACATTCCTTGAATCCAAGGTAAATAATTACATTGTTTTTATCTTTTTATTTTACATATTCTTGAGTCTTGACTAGAAGACTAGAATTTATGGGTTATGCACTTAATGTTTATATATTAATTTGTGATTGACATTGTATAGGTATTATAGCAGAGAATGGCTTGAAAGGGCTCCTAATCGTGTTTCGCCACACAAAGATCCTGAGATTACAAAGGAGAGGGATAAGTGTTTCAAGAGATACTTCCCTAATATTGAAGAAAGAAGATTGGTTATTACAGAGTATGCTAGGTTTTCAACGGGTACTGGACAGTTTGCAGAAAGTGATGCTCTACAGAATAGAGCATACCTAGAACCTGATGTGTGGTGGGTTTTTTATGGTACATGTGCACCATTACTCCTGAATATTGCTTTGAAGTTACTTGGGCAACCTTGTTCTTCCTCATGTTGTGAGAGGAATTGGAGCACATATAACATCCACTCATTAAAAAGGAACAAATTGACCCCACAACGAGCTGAAGATTTAGTGTATGTGCATTCCAACCTTCGTCTTTTGTCAAGAAGAAAACAAAAGTACAAAGATGTGGGATATTGCAGGAGATACTATTGATTCGTTGGATTTGGATGCTGCTGCCTGCTGGAATGCTTGAGATTGTCAGCCTTTCACTTGATAAACCTAAGCTAGAGGCTGGCCTGTTGAATGAAGAAAATACGACAGTTGATCCACCAGTTAATATAGAAGAAGAGATGTAGCCGCCTCGCTGGTGAGTTTATGAAATTATCAATTTACATTTTACATTATCAAATTAATGAAATTATGTTGCTTATGCTTTATGAGTATGACTTGAGTTTGACTTTATGATGTATTTGTAATTTTGAATGAATGAATTTGAATATTCATATAATCATATCATATGAGTTAAAAAAAATATATATTAAAAAAATAAGTTTGACCGTGTCGTCGAGTCCTATTTTTTTGAAAATTGCCGAGTCGCAGTGTCGTATCCGTGTCCAACACGACACGCGTATCCGAATCCGTGCATTATTGGTAGAAAGTATGAAACCTACACTTCTATATCCAAAATATATTGAGATGAGCATTTCTCTCACCCAGAATTCCAAGGCTGACCCTTTGAACTTAGGGTTGATCAGCAGAAAGGGCTGAACCTTCTCATATTCTCTAGTATAGTTTCAAAGTATCCACTATCAATGGGTATCATATCCACTACCACCTGCGAAGTTGCTCTACATATCCAATTTAAACATGGATGACATGCAAAACATCTCAGATCCTGTATTAATTGTTATTTTTTTAGTTTCTTGGAAATTGCACCAAAAGAAGAAAAGAGGATATAAGGAAGCCCAGCAGATGCAACCAAGAGAGTAAATGGGAAAGCTCTCCACTTACCAGAGGCATTGATTCGCAAAGTTACATGCCGCTGTTCCGATTCTCTCATCCCATTTGAGAAAAGCTGAAAAATAAGACGTCCACAGTCAGTGTTTTATGCAAGAATAGAAGCCTAGAAAAAACAGTGGTTATATTTACCTTGTAGAAGAATGGACTTTTTGCAGCTAAAATTGGAGAGCTTATGTGCAAGGTCTTAACTCTCACCACTTGAGAACAATCCATGCTCCAGGATGAATCATTGCTATGTTCAGCCTCATCACCTGCAGACATGTGATGTATTAGAACTAGTGACGCAGCTAGCTAACTGAGGGATGTCACATCCATCAAAATGGAGTTTTACATGAAATGAGTATAATGTCAACACATAATTTCTATCTGCGAGGGAGATAGAACTTATAGCAAGAGCTCTAAACTAAAAAGTTAACTAATAAGATCTCCAAAGGTTGATGATGCATAGTAAGGAGAAGCGTCATAAACCAAATGACGAAAACAAACTTATGCATCTAGTGGAAATGGCATGAATTAAAAGAATTCATACACCTAATACATCATCCTAATCCAAGTTCTATCATTTAGTCCGCTGTTATTTTGTGGAGAAAACCACAATTATAAGAAAAACTTTACGTACCTGAATGTGTTTCTTCAACCATTGCCATAGCATCCTCATCTTGAGGCTCGTAGGGCACCCCTTCCTCAGTATCAGGTTGGTTACAGTTTAAAATTTGCTCCTCTCGGTACACAGACAGCTCAGTAGCTAGGAAGGGGAAAAAGTTGGTTCAATGATCAGAAAATTTAAGGAAAGCAGAAACAATCATGAGTTGCAACTAGAGTATGCATAGAGTAGTAAAACAATTAACTGATAAATCGACATATAATGAAAATATACGGCAAAGAGGAATCATCAATTTTTTATTTATTTATTTATATTTTAATTTTTTTTATTTTTTTTATTTTTTTTTGCATTGGAGCAAAATGCAACCAATGGGTACATCTGCAACATCTACTTGTTAATGACCAAGATATAAACTTTTAGGTCTTAAACCATATTTTCAGGACTTGATGAATGCTTGATACATAAAGTCCATTATTAGTTTCGTTCAGAAAATCTGATCAGTCAACCATTCATTGGAAAAGTAACTTAGAAACCAAGATTCTATAAAGGCCCATGCATAAACCAGAAACTCATCATTTGATAATTAGGGAACATATATGATCAAGGAAATCTAAACTGTAAGTCGTATAATAACGACACAACCTTGTTGAATAGATCCTCAATGTAATTTTTCTTTTCCTTCTCTTTTTTTGGTTAGGGGAGGTGTATGTGCATCTAAATTACCCTTCAGCTTTTTTATAAACGCAAAAATCAATTAATAAAAGAACTCTTAGTGAAGGATGGGTTTAGGTAAGAGTTCCTTTCTCTATCTACGTGTTATTCTTAGTAGCCAAAAATAAGACATTTAGGAGTCTCATATAAAAATATAGGTTAGAGAAAGAAGAAATCAGTAATGACTGGTGAGACATCTAATTCTTAAGAACATTTTAATATTCACCATCCTTAAACATATAAGAGACATTATATCTAAAGTGTTTTTTTAATTGATAAAACAGAGATTTCATTAATGAAGAAAAGTAAATGGAAGGGGGAAACCCCTCCCACAAGCAACAAAAGTATACACCTAGCTATATCTAAAGTTATTAAAAATCATAAGACATGCATAACCTTAAAGCCCATGACAAGCTTTTCGATACTCAATGCATTCATCATTATACATAGACAATAATTTTTTTTAATCACATTCATATGTTGTTCGGTAAACCTATCTATCAAAGGTGAAAAGATAGGCTGCATTCCTGCAAAGAATACACTAAAACTGACTACCAATATGATGAATACAAGACTTCCCAACTTCATATACCACTTTATGAGACTTCCAAATTTCCTTTTGTTTCTTTTTTACAAGAATTTTTTAGAGAAAATGCAACATTCTGTTAGATAAGAAGAGATATATGACGTTACTAATACCAACCACCAAATTACCAAAACGGATCTCTTTGAAGCACGTAAAGATACATTGTCGCCCAATGCCACATAAAAGAAACAACTTCCATCACTATGACCCTCACACTGAAGCCCTTCAAAACTTCTATATTCTTGCCCTTCCATAAAACCACACAAGTCACATGCTGCGTAAACCACAACACTAATATGGAAAACTTCCAAGTTTTAAAAGCCTCTATAACAGCAGGAGGAATAACCATCACAACCCCAAAGAATAAATAGATAATTATTGTGATTCTCCCTGTCCCCACTATAAAGCACATAACCCTTCTCAACATTCATACATTAGGTATTGTATGTGTAGTCTAATCCAAAACAAGTCCCAACATACAGAATTTGTTTAGGGAATTATATCCTCCGTGCTAAGACCAAACAGGAATTAGATGAAAACGCCAATACGACGTCGATGCTCATAAATGAGGACATTGTGAACACTCTTCTTTCCACTTCGATCCTTTACCTAACTGAAAAAACATGGGCAACAGTATCGAAATGAGTGTGACTTGCCCATTTTGGTATTATTTTTCAATATTATTTAAATCACTTCTAAGATGCAAGATACAAACCGAAACTACTACCTTCACAATACCAAAATCGCTAACCATACTATAAAGCTGAAACACTCGAGGGAATTTTCCTAGAAAGCAACATCTACCATCCATTATCAGCAAGTCCACATTTAATATTGAATTATTCGCGCGTAAAGCTTCAAGGATTCAAACCTGTACCCGTACTTGGTGACTAATCCCATCCAAATGTCATAACAAAAACAAAGATTCCTCCAATTACTAATTTAGTACGAAGTAGCTTTCCAAAGCTTTGAGCTAACATGAGATACTTGTCCAAAGACTTCCTATGATGAACCTAGAATGTTTGGAATCCACCCAGTGTCATCATGATCATATTGGGTGCAAATGATGCTCCTCCAAAGACTACGACATGACATCAAAGTTTCTCCAAAGGAAACTGGATTGGTTGATATCAAAATCACTCTAGATTGTGGGTTCCAATTCGGGTAGATTTAGAGATATTAACTTTGTTTTGTATAGTCTCTCAAAGAAGGGCTAGTGCTTTTATTTATACTCCCTTCGCAATTACTTTTTACACTCCATCAATACAATTTAAACTTATTTAAAATTAATAAATAATAAAGGAATCAGGGAACCAAAGCTTACATTTTTTCAAGGACTTGCCAAGAATTTTTGCTACCAAGCACCCCGAGCTAATAAATGAACAAAATCATTTAATTGGGATAAATTGTGCAAGAGGCGAGATTCGAACTCAAGTTAAAACAAAATGTGCCTTAAATTCAACATTGCACCAAGAAAATACTTTGTGCAAATTGGCACAAATGCATCTTTTATATTATTAAGGGTTATTTAGACTTACCCACACAGTGTAAATGCAGTATTTTGAGTCCCCCCACGAATTAATAAAAAAATGGTTTACCTCCCCATTTTTTTGTCAACAACGGGTCTATTTGTCCTGACCGTCCACTGCAACAACTCTCAAGCAAAATTTTCATAGTACCCTTTTTACCCACGCATTTCACATGATACGTAAATTATTACCACCCCCAGTTTTGCTCACCATCACCGTTCATCCCTTCCCCATCTCTCCGTCGCTCTTGAAATTTCCCCACCACCACTGCACTCCTCCGCCTTCATCTCTCTTCGCTTCATTTCCACACAAACACCACCGACCGACAAACACCACCGACTGACAACTCCGCTTACTACTTCCTCTCCATATCTGACTTTGAACACACCAACCACCCTCTAAGAAAAGAAACACCACCACCGTTAATATACAAACATAAAATGCCCCCCATCTCGAAGAGAATATGAGCTTCACAACCCATCTCTCCTCTTCTCGTGCTACTCAATGTCATTGTGAAGTTTGCTTTTCTCTCTCTTTTTACACATCCTCTACTTTTCACCACCTCTCATCTTAAAGAAATTTAGGTTTTGCTTTCATTGTGGTTGAGAAACAAATGAAAACTTTGGAAACATTATGGGTGTGGCTCAGGCTGAGTAGAAGATTAAATATAAATAGAAGAACATATATTGTGGTTGTGGTGTGATGTGTCATCTTGAATTTGGTTCAAACTATCCATTGGGGTCAAAGGGGAGATGAAGGTCAAGAGTGTTTTGGGTTTTCGATACTAATTATGTAATTTGACATGGGACAAGTGGGGTGGTTGCTTAATATACACATGTGCATATCATGTAGTGGGGGTAGTTGTGGAATTATGGAACAATGGTTTGAGGTAGTCGCCACAGTGGACGATAAAAAAGGATTTTCCTACCATTGAGCAAAAATTGGAAAGGTAAACCATTTTTCAATAATTTGTGGAAAGGAATCAAATATGGCATTTAGACCAGGTGAGCAAGTCTAAATAACCCTATTATTAATGCTTAGTACCTTCTTCAAAAAAAAAAAAAAAAATACCTAGGGATATTGCCCGAAAATGCCAACACATAGATGCAGCCCTGATTTTATTATCCAAGGAAATTGGTAAAACGAGTTTATTTCATCTAAACCCACAAACTTTTAAACCTCTTTTAATTAATACACTTTTTTTATACTTGTTACTCTGTATTGTTCAAAACGTTTTGAGGAATCTAAGGGTGAAAATTTGACTTAGGAAAAGGTGAATACTTGATTCAAGAAAAGATGGTAAGAAAGTACATGGGTTCTTTTGGTTAGTGTTTTAAAAGCGTTTGGAGCGTACGAATTGACTCGCGAGTCGACTCAAAGCACTAGAAAAACGCTCTAAAGCGTTTGCATCAAGTGAGTGAAACAAGGTGTGCGCCTCGTACAAGTCAGAGCATATGATTCGAGTCGATACAGTGCGTACGAGTCACTCTGATAATTTTTTTTTCAAATCTTGAAATGGTTGATAGAACCCCCTCCAAATTGATACCCAATTAGATCTATTTGTGTTGTAGACTTGCAACTCATTTCAGAGAACGAGAAAAGAAGAGAAGAAGGATAAGCTGAAGGTGAAGGAGGAGCAATGACATGTTGTATTTGTAAGTAGGGAGAAAGATGTGTTACAAAGTTGAGAAGATGAACTAACCAGAGAGAGTGACCGACCTGTCGTATTTTGTAAGCAGGGAGAAAGATCCATTTGAAGCAATTCTCACTATGAGTGAGAGTTGTTAATTTGAGAGAGAGAGAGAGAGAGTGATCTGTATTTTGTAAGTAGGGAGAAATTTTGTTTGGAGCAATTCCCACTGAGAGTGAGACTTGTTAATTCGAGAGAGAGGGAGTAATGAAAAGACATTGACTTTAGATATTTTGGAGTAATGTGAGAGAATAGAACTGACCTCTATCGGTTGGTTAGTTGGCCCAAACAGCTTAGCCCATATATTATCCCTGCATATTTTGGATGGACATTGAAATGGAAGCCCATGGTACATGCATGGTTGTGAGACCAAATTTACTTTTGCCTTGGACCTCAATACAACCACAACAATTGTATAAGAGTCATTCATATGTGTGTAACACTGCCTGCATTTTCAAGGGAATCTAGCATCAAGGATCACTTGATTACAGTGAGTGGTTTGAATTAAGGGATGCAAAAAGAATGTACATGGAATCAAATTAAACCGCCTCAACCACTTTTCTAATTGAATTCATCTTATCTCTTATATTAATGATTGTTTCTTTTGTTTTTTTATCTTTTGTAAAAAAAAAATTTAATTTTCATCAATTTTTTTAATGAAAAAACATCTCGCTTCGCCTTGAAGCACCGCTTTGCCTCAGAAAAAGCTTGATGTTATGACAAAAAAGACATTAAAGACTAGAAAACAATGGTAGGCAATCTTGATTTGACTGCTATCGAGAATAAATATTTTCGTATCATGGGGATTATCTTCTGGAAGTTGTAAAAAATGGCACATTCTTTTTTCATATATTAATATAGGAGATCAAAAATTAAAAATACTACATAAGATGCTTAGTGCTTTAAAAAAATTTACCATTAATCTGAGATTCACAAATCACCCTCCGATTTGATTCACCAAAATTGGAAAGCGATTCACAATTCGACAATATTTCACCAATTACTACTTTAGTAGGAAATAGCTTTCCAAAGTATTTTCGTTATCGAATTTGGCACAAATGACGCTTCTCTAGAGACTGCGACATTGCCTTTCATATCTCCAAGTCCATAACCACTTCCCAAGATGTGCCACATTTAAAAGTATGAAATATTTACAACCACGCCACCCTTATCTTTTTAGGAGTTTAGAAAAGTTTTTATCTAAGCCTAAGGAACAAGGCATCAAAGTTTGGTCTCTCTAAAGGGTGATTAGAAGCTAAAGTTTTTGTTACTTTTATCTAGGGAACCAGTTACGGGGAGAGGGATATGAATATATAGGGATGATAATAAGAACACTATTGAGGAAAAACGTTTCCTGACATATTGATCTTCCTTTCGTATCTATTCCCTTCCCCTTTCAACATATTTTTTTTTCAAAGGTATAAAATGAGGAAGGCAACCCTATCTGTATCTGTAGAAAAGTCATACAACTATCTAATACTCCATCACAGTATCCACTTCATATAAGGGAACTCCATAAAGTACTTGAAGTACGAAACTAGATGGCAGACTGCTTAATCAACCATCTCAAAAACCCTCACAATTAATAAAATGGAGACATCTTTTAAGAAACTTAGGTGGCATCACTACATTTTTACTTCAAATGTCGATACACGCTCCATGTTGTAGATACGCAGAATTACCATTACCGAATTGCTTTGTGTAGCTTTTCTTAACTACCATTATTAAATAGTAAATACCAACATCGATGACGCACTACTAAATTCGAGCTAACTAGGAATACTATTAAATTTAGCTATATCCAACTTTCAACTAATCTTCTCGCCTCGACCCCATTATGATTTCATCCCAAGGAAACAAGACAAAGGAACAGCACAATTGAACACTGAAATGGGTCACAACCCCAACCATTTTTCGATCATTCTTACTCCTACTCTACAAAAACATCTTATATCAAAACCACAAACAAAACTACCACAACAAATATCATAGCTTCTACTTCATATTACCATCCTCAAAAACAGCAAACATTTCATGGTTCAAAAACTCCAAAATTTTCTATTAAAAAAAAATAAAACCCCAAAATCCCAAATTTTTATGTTAAAAGCGTAAGAAACTGACCATTTTCCTTCTTAATATCCTCTCTTCTGCGCTTGCGATTCCTAGCCCAATCAGCAATACTGGAACAACCCTCACCATCAGACTTACTCTCCGGCATCCCCGCCATGATCTCTATCCTCAGAATCCGATCCGAGAAATTACTGTCGTTGAACGCGAAGGCGAAATCCCCGTCCGACGACGCCCTTCCTCCACCGCCGATTCCCCCTCCTCCTCCTCCTTTAGGCGAATCAGACTCCATTATCGTCCTCGGATCGAACAGATCCAGCGCCGATTCTTTCATTTCTTCTCTCTTCCTCTTACTCTGTCAAATCGAAACAGCGAGACAGAATCATCAACAAAAACGATCGAAGAAGAAATTGTCGAAGAACAAACCCTAATCGCCAAAAAATAAAAAACCTAAAACGAACCTAAAATTGGTGAGACGGAGTTACAAAGAGAACACAAACACAACAACAATAATAAAGAGCAGAGAACAAAAAACCCACAAAGCTGAAAAAGTTTGGAATGTGAGGGTTTCAAATGGACATAAATAAGAGAGAGAGAGAGATTTTAAATCGACCATTATCGTTCGTTCGTTGTTTCTTGCTTGTTTGTGTTATTGCTTATCTCGATGATGTTGTGGATGTGGAAGGTAAGATTTTGAGAGGAAGAAGAGTTACTGCTGAACAGTGAAAATGGTAAAAAAACAAAAAAACAAATTTAAAGTATTTTTATATAGTACCATCTTTGAGTGGGTAAGACTGACTGGTTTGAATCGGTTGATTGCTGAATTTTACCAGAATTGCATTTTGTTTGCTGAATTTACCAGAATTGCCATAATATTGTTATTTTTGTTTTTCACTGAGGATCTAATTAGATGAGAAATTCTAAATGTCGAGGGAATGAGCGAGGGAAATGAGGTGGCGAGATGAAAGCCGTTCATTTCTCTTGAGATGCATGCGTTGACTTTTCTCGCACGCATCTCGAAAAAAATGAACGGCTTTCACCTCGCCACCTCATTTCCCTCGCTCATTCCCTCGACATTTAGAATCTCTCAATTAGATTGGGCAACAGGTCGGATGGTGTTAGGTTTGTGCCGGGTCAGTCAGGTCGTATATATAGGACACAAACACGAACTTTCAAGAAACAGGTTTACATGACCCCGCTTGTTCCAACATTAAAAAAAAAAAAAAAAAAAAAAAACATGCTTTGACTCAATTGGAAGCGACACAGAACAACTTATTAACTTGAAAATGACTTTTAACACGAAATGACTTGTTTGACATGAAAGTTAACATGTAAAACATGTTGAGCATGTAATGAGTCAAGCGGTCAACCCAAAATCAAACAAAAATGAAAACCATCCGATCCATCAATATCAGGTTGGTTTAGTTTTGGGTCGGGTTGATGTGTTCGGGCCAAATTGTCAGGTCTAGATCTAATCCATCAAAATATTTCAGAAAACTTTCTTTTACATTTAGCCAAGACAACATTTTCAATATCGAAAATTTTGATTTAGTTACTATTTTTAACAATAATGAAATGCAAATCTATTCTCACTAAAAGTAATGTTTCTTGAGGTAAAAAGGAAATGGAGACACCACCAACATATCCAGCACTAACGACTACGACATTTGAAAACTACTATCACATTCACAACTACTCTTGATTTGGTGACTTAACTACGCTAGGGAATCAAGTTTTTATAACCAAAATGATGAGGTCGAGAGAGTAATAAAATCCTCAAGATATTTCCATACATTTCGATGATTTATCATCATTCCCTAATTATGCCACATCACCATGGTTGCAAATCAGGTTCCCTAATATTTTTTTTTTGTTTAGTGACTCCGCCCCTTACAAGGAGCCACTCCAACTAAAAAAAAAATTATTTCACTTTTATAAGTGGATGTACGATCTTTTAGTTTACTATTATATTTCTTTAAGATTTTCTAAAAATACGATTTTGAAAATTTGTCTTTTTCAACTCAATCGAGAGCATATGTCCACTACTAGCACTTATAAACATCTTCCTGTCAATGTTTGCATAACATTCATGGAGATCCATTTAAAAAAAAATTCATCAAACAACTGGCCAAATCTCATTGTCAAAATATAAACACATGAAACTAACATCTAGATGCATTTGTAAGAGATAAGGTGAATAATGACGAGTTCCAATATGTTTTTGAGAGGATAAGTCTTTCGTTCCTATCATCCAAGGATAGCACAAGGGTTTGTACCAAGTCCAAATTCAACTTGCCCTCGTTTATTCCATAAAAAACTCAATGAGTAATTCTACATGGCGAGGAAACGAGCGAGGGGAGGGAGGTGGAGGGGGGGGGGGACCGTTCACCCCCATTGGGATGTGTGTCACCATTTTTTGCGCACACATCCCGAGGAAGTGAACGATCCCCCCTCCACCTCCCTCCCCTCGCTCGTTTCCTCGCCATTTAGAATTTATGAAGCTCAATATTGGGAATTTTTTCAAATTAGATGCACAGAATGCATTTAATGATTGAATGACATTGAATTATCGGCTTTCTCACTTTATAAGAATAGTATGCATGCCTAAACAAAAATTTGAAATAATTATAAACTTTATTTATTTTTAAGAGCAAGAAAAGTTGTTCACCATTTCTTAATTAACTCTAAAAGTTCATCAAATTAACTTGATGATTCTCATAAGTGGATGCTAATTATGTTAAAAAAATATTTAACTCAATCACAATTGACAGGTTTGCATCATATGGTGGTGCCAATGTCCTTATTTAAGTCATGAAAGCATCACTATTGTCTTTCATAATGGGTTAGGCAACCGACCCATAATATTCAGTGGTTAGAGTCAATGGTGTCCCTGAAATTAAAATTCCAATCACGTAAGCAAATATTATACAATAGTGACATTTATTTATTTTTACTATAACTTCTATTATAATGTATGTAATTGACAATTCTAGGTAGGGAACACAATCATTTTTGCCAAGTTTTAGACTTTTTACTTAGCATTTTAAAAAAATAATACTAATAATATATAATGTATACATATAGATATAATAAAAGCTTATTCAACGTTGTTTAAATGTATTATTTTGGTACAATGGTTTTGCATTCAATAGTTTTTCCATTGATGATATATTTCTGATCTTCCTCGCTTTGTTAGTAAGCTCAATGTTTACGACGAACGTAATTGTAATATATATTTGTTTGAGTGTCGACTTGATGTTAGTAGAAATTTGTTATTAAATTATTAGTTCAAGGTAGAAAAAATTATTTGCATTGCCATTTTACCTCTCGTTTACCAAAATCCCGAGTCTGCCACTAGCTGTGTTACTCTTCACATCTATTGAAAAGAGGCTGGGTTATATGTTGGGTATGATTACCTTAATTGACAACTAGGTGGAAAGCTCAAAATGTTGAAACAATCCCACTGATTGTTCTTCTGCATATTTTAAGTTCCAATGGCTGCCGGCTTTTTGCTGCATTACACAACTACTTCCTCTTTTTTGAATAATAAAACATGTTGAAAATGATATCAATGGGTATTCTTTATTATTATGGATTTTGACATTTTTTTTCTTTTTCTTTTTGGGGTCTGGTCGAGTCTATTTCCTACTGCAAATGAAATTTCTGTCCAGTTTCAAATGAACTTATTCTTGCAAATGCTACCAGTCCATTTTGGCAGTTGATTGATATGGACAATTGACATTTGTTAATGACTTCTGAAATTCAAGACTGACTTTGGATTTGGCATTTCCTTGCTTGGTTTTGGATTTAATAGTATACAGATAAGAGCACGCATGATTTGGGCTTGGGTTGGGATCATAGCAGCCCGAATTATCACAAAAGTTTATGAAGCAACGGACAATGCTAATGTGAAGATCATTTTTGCAAGTGAAGGAAGTGTCTTGATGTATTTAGTGGTTTGACCGTGTCCTTTACTCCTTGTCACTTCGAATCAAAGAACATAGATTTCGGACTAAAGTAGGGATGGTAAATGATGATACACTAAATTATCCAGTAATCTATGCCGCACACGTGGCATAATGATCTCGTTAGCAGAGCGAAGCAGACCAAGTAAGCGCCTGATCTGATATGACCCATGAGACAGGGCCATATCACTCCAAGTCCACTGAGACGAATATCTGGCAATTGGACCCATACAATAAGGCTCTATTCAGCACATAAGTCAAATGGTCAAACTAAGAACCCGTATACCAAATAAGGCAAGTATCTAAGAGTTTGACTTTAGACAGGCAGTCCAGTAAGACGTTGACTCCTACTAGGAAACAAAAATCAGAATATAAGTCGTGCATGGAAACTTTCTTGCATAGACAACTCTCAACAATGAAAGGATTCCTAACAGATATCCTTCCTTACACCACCAAAGGCATAGCCGGATAAGAACTCTCGCAGGATAAATAAGGCACGGGGCTAAATAACTAAGGTATGATACAAAACCCTAATTTCAAGCAATATACTATTATTTCTCCTTGTCTAACTTTAGCATCAGTGTGACATCAGCCGCCATAATAGTGGTTTTTGGTTCACGGTTGTTTCTTTTGCAGTTCAAGGCTTGGGAGAATGGAAATTGATTTATCGGTTTGGTGTTGTTCATGGGGACGTTTTAGACTCAATCATCACGATTGTCCAGTTCCCTCATGAAGTAATGCGAAACAACTTGTTAACCTAGCCTGATCCAGCATAAAAAAACATGTTTTGACCCAGTCTAAAGTAATGCGAAACAACTTGTTAACCTGAAAATGACTTTTAACACAAAATGACTTGTTTGACACGAAAGTTAAAAGGTCAAACATGTTGAGCATGTAATGAGTCAAGCGGATCAACCCGAAATGAAACAAAAATGAAAATCATCTAATCCGAACCCATTTAATGAATCAGTCTAGATCTAATCCATCAAAATATTTCAGAGGACTTTCTTTTTCATTTAGCCAAGACAACATTTTCAATATCAAAAATTTTGATTTAGTTACTATTTTTAAAAATCATGATATGCAAATCTATTCTCACTAAAAGTAATGTTTCTTGGGGTAAAAAGAAAATGGAGCCACCACCAACACGTCCAGCTCTAACAACTACGACATTTGAAAACTACTACCACATTCACAACTACTCTTGATTTAGTGACTTAATTATGCTAGGGAATCAGGTTTTTATAACTAGAATGATGTGGCCGAGAAAGTAATAAAATCCTCAAGATATTTCATGAACATTTCGATGGTTTATCATCATTCCCTAATTATGCCACATCACCATGGTTACAAAATCAGGTTCCCAAATTTTTTTATTTTTTATTTTTTGTTTAGTGATTCCACCCCCAATTTCTAGGCAGTCGGGCTTTATAGTCACTTTTTTGTTGCCAAGTTTTTAATTTTTTACACTTCTACCCCTTTCTATAGATAATGTTTATGGTTGTATTTTAAATAAAAAAGGGTAAAAGTGTAAAACTGCCAAGCCTGACAAAAAAATGGCTTTAAAGTCTTTGGATATAATTGCTCCATAAAATAAACCTCCAAAAATGTCGCCTCAAACTCTATAACCTGATAAAGGCTTAATGACTATGTTCCAATAAGAGCGTACCTAAGAAGCATAAACTTCCTTGGATCAACCAGGTAGCTGGTATGAGAAATCTTCATTCTTATAAATAAAATAAGTTAGACGCTTCAACATTAAAGGTTCACATACAATAAAATAATACATCACAAGCTAGTAGTTCCTCTATGAGGCAAACATGTCATACTAATAAGTTTACCATCTTCAATTAAATATTCACTTATCTAACACTCACAACATGGTAAGTCAGACCTGCAGAAATTGTTAGGAGACTTACCATCCTGCACGAAACAATTAGAAAATAACGGGTAAAATTTCTAAGTTAGAAATATTCATAAATACAATTTATTTTCGTACAACGATACAAATTCTAGTCATAATAAACTATTATTAAAATAACAACAAAACACATTTTCTACCTTTAGGAAGACATATAGTTCTCATTCAATGGTCGAATGAGCATTTAGTTTATTCCTTAAGACAATCATGCAAATAAACAAAAAGTTCGTTTCTTTTCCATAATTCGCACCCTCCTCCTGTGTCGAATACACCTCACATAAGTGTGTTTCCCTTGCATTCGAAACCACTCAAAACGTATATGTTTCAAGTGGAGTGTCACATCAAGGAACATGTCATCTCACCTGAAGTTCGATCCATGGCAAACATTTTCTAAACAGTACAGTACTACCGAACTCACATGGAATGACGTACCCGATATACAAGCAAGTCTGCATACCAAAAATTTATATCAAGTATACAAGCAAGTCTATATACAAAAACACAATTTTCAATTTTTTTTTTGGAGTTGTGTAAAGAGCACAAAATCAACTAAAACTCAATTGCAACTTAGCAGGCCGCCAATGGCATGACAACCCAATGGTTAGAGCTTGGCGGATGGTAATGTTCAACTAGGTTGCAAAAAAAAAAATTGCAAGGTTCAATGACATCACAGTTCAATCTCATGCACTTAATGCAATAATAAACAAGGAAAATAAACTATTAACAGCAAATCACATACTAATCAAATTCAAGTTGTGATAATGCACATACCAATTGCATCAAAATACAGCATACTCAAATTCCATATCATAAAAGGGATGATCCCCATAATTTTTATTCCAAGTAACTAACAAAGATTTCACCTTTAAAGTGAACATGCAACAAATATCTACATTTCCAAGGCTATCAAAATTTATCATGTAGACATCTAATTTTACAAAATTGTGTTTAGTACTATATTCATAACATCGTAATAAATTCACTTAATTTTCCTCATAATAAATTAATTCAAGGGATTAGTTCCAAACATGTTGTTCACTCTAATATATAAAAATTTAGCAATAATCTTTTCCTAAACATAGTATCATAATTCCTCAAACTCACTTAAGCATGATTTTATTCACAAATAAAGACTTAAAATGAAAAGTAATGTAAAAAGTGAGAAATGTTCAGTTAGTTCTTCTACAAGTTTTCATGTCACGTGAAGTACAAATCATCGGTTGAGATAATATCAATTTCGATTGCATTTACGCGAATTTCAAAGTACACCGCAGAATAGAGTCAATAAAAAAATCTTAGAATTCCTACAATATGAGCATTGACAGTCTTACATGCCTCGAGCGAAATCCAACCGTTGGATGGATTCAAAACCAACGCTATAATTTTCACATGGAGTTTATGAATCTACAGATTTATTTTGCAAGAATTCTGACTACTAAAAGGTCTCGATCTACTAGAAACACTAGGACTGCCAGAGCTGTATTTATTACGAGATTTAAATAAAAACCTAGTTTTGGTTTTTCTCTTTTAACTCAACCAATTCCTACGAAAATACAATATAAACTTTCATATTTCAGATTTATATTTGTATTAAACTCTAACCTTAAGCAATTAATTAATGTAAAAAAAAAGTAAAAGAGAACGAAGAAGACTCACATTTTTTTCTTCCTCTTCTTTCACATCTTCTCCCAATTCTTTACATAAGTTCCTCCAATTATTTTGTGTGTAAAAGAAAGAATGAGGCTTGGTTTTCTAACTCTTTTATAAAGCTCTAATTAGGCTTTCTAATTTTATTTTATTTTGCTAAATGTACACACACTTTTTACTTATTTAACCAATAAAAATAAAATCAAGTTTTACACATTATAAAATTATAATACATTACAATTAATAAGTAAATATTATTTATATTGTGTAATTAGGCGGATATTACAATATACACACCTTAAAAGAATCCTGTCCCGAGATTCGAAAGGTAAAAAAAGTCATGTGAATTAAAAAAATTAATAAATACAAACTGGCAAACGAAATAAGATTTAAAAAAATATTTTAGATGAGAAGTTATTCAAATCCTATACTCATAGAAAAAGTTTATATCGTACAAACTCATACATCAAACATGCATAAGATGTTACCTGCGTATATCTATAATATTTTAATAAGAATACAAAAATAATAGATTGAAATACTTTATGTAAAGTAATATTTATTAAGGATAGTGAAAAATTACGGGTGTTACAATATATACAACTCAAATGAATCTCGTCCCGAGATTCGATAGAAGGGGTAATTAGGTAATTAATTATACAATAAGCCAACAACTTACCGAATGAAACAACATTTAAATCCAAATAATAAACCATTCCAGAATAGATTTTTTGTTAACCCTCATTAAGAAACAAATCACACATCAAATAAACAAACAAATAGCTCATATATATACCTATAACTTCATGAACACAATCACACAAAACATATATTATAAAGATTCAGTAAGTGAAATTTTTTTTATGGGGTGTTACATAGTGCGCGAAGCATCTACATTTAGGTATTTTTATTTATTTTATAGCTTGAAATCATTTGCATGCATGGTTTCTCCTGCATCATTCACATTACTTATTTTTCTACATGTATATGAAAAAATAACAAGGTTGAGCGCAATGGAAAGAAAAGGCCATTCTCATTTATAATAGATTTCTAGAGTTGTTTTCTTCCATAATCATATATATCAGATGTTATTGTTTACAAGGTTAATTTGATTAAGTAATATGATAATTTTTCAGTATTCAAAAAATTTCAGCTGGTTGATGAATGTAACTTAACTATTGACCTTAATTTTTGGGTTTACTCAATTGATAACAAATTTACAAGCTTGGAATGTTATTAATTGTTTAGTCTCTTATTTTGTTGGTAAGTATTATTTTGTAGGAATGTTATTAAATGTTATTAATTGTTTAGTCTCTTATTTTGATTACCAATACTATCAACTTTTCTTGCAGTGCGCTTAATTTAGAGGAGAGCAATTGTATACCTATAACACATTGCCAACATATTGGGTTTAAGTTGTTCATATCTAGCAGTGTTCTAAAAATCGCTAGGCGGTGGGCGGGCGGCCAGCAGGTGCCTGGCACCTAGGGACCTAGGCGGGCGCCTAGGCAGTTTTAGATTTTGTATTATAATTTTCATAATTTACAAAAATTTAGCATAATACATTAATATTTTATCAATTACTTCAAATTTAATGCCAGAATAGTAATACATATGAAAAATTTATAAACATGAAAAATTAAGCTTACATTAAAATTTATAATAGCATAAGTGCATAACATAGAGTTTCAACAACATAGAGGATAAAAAAACATACTTGAAAGTTGATAGTTGAACTTGAAATGCTAGGCCTCTATCTCTTCTTCATATCCTTCCATTTCAACAATTCTCTCCGTGTTAGACTCAAACTCAACATCCTCCTCCCCTTCTCCTTCCCCTTCAGTGTCCTCATTAGATACAAAAGAATGGAAATTTCAAATTTAGGGAGAAGTCAGAGTACTCGCTGGAACGAGATCGACGAACAAGTGAACAACCAAGGAAACGCAAAGACTCTGAGCTTGGAGTTGCTGGAGCGTCTGGACTGGAGACTCTGGTCTGGCAGCTTACATTTGTTGTATCCTCTCTCTTCTTCCTTTCCTCTTCCTCTTCCCCTTCTTCTTTAGGTATAGTACAAGTCCTCAAGCCAAACTTCAAAAGTGGAGTGAAATGCTTCGCTTGCAGCGGAGAAGCATAGTGATACCTGCCGGGAAACTCTTCTTCGACTTCCCCTTCTTCCCTTCTTCTTCTTCTTCTTCTTCTTCTTCTTCTTCTTCTTCTCCTTCCCCTTTTCTTTTCTCTCTGTTTTGCAAAACCTAAAAATTTCGATGGGTATTTGGTCGATTGGTTTTGGTTATTTGCAACCAGAGAAAAAAAAATAAAAAAATGCCCAGACCCGCCCAGGCGCCCTGACCGATTTTCCCTCCGCCTAGCAACTAGTCTAGGCGTCTCTCTACCTACTAGCGCCTAGGCGACCGCCCAGGCCGCTTTTTAGAACATTAATATCTAGCGATAAGGTAAATCTTTCAAATCCCCTTAGATATACTTGTTTCTTTATGAATGAGTACAAGATAAGGTCTGACTTAATTATCCACATAGCACATCAACAAACATTTATCTAATCTAGGTGAGAGTAAGTGATGTAGTCGATTTTCGCTCACAGCTTGACCTACATAAGGAACGCACGTGAGCCACAAACCATCATTGTGGTAGCCGATAGCACTTCGATACTAAATTCAGAAAGGGATCCAAGGAAGGCGTAATGTTGTAAATAAAAAATTTATAGCCAACCTTAGCTTACCAACTTTATGTCTTATTTTTAGTGTTGGAGTCCTGGTTCGACCAAATCATCGGAGGCATAGTTTAGGGAAGAAGATTTTCATGAAGATCATTATCTAATTAGAAGTTGTGCTGTGAAAGACAGTTTTCCTGTTAGACTTGTGTTCCTAGATACGCAGGAGATAGTTTCCAACCAGAGTGTCGTCCGTAGATAGAAGTTTCCATTTGCGACGTATACTCTGGTATTTGCTTCCTAATTGGAAAACAATGTGTTATTGTCTTGCCTGTCTGAAGTTGATCCCCGAAATACTTGCCTTAATGAGAATTAGGGATAGCTGTGAGACATGTGGGCTTAGCAGGCTGCAATGATTTGGGCTTGTCTGGCGGACTGTGTCGTGTAGGCTCAAAACTGCTAGGGCCGAATCAGTATTGGGTTGATGCTTGGGCCTGTTATTTCTCGAGATCATCATGACACGTGTATGGTGTAGAAAAGAAGACAATTTGGTGTATCATCAGCTGCCCCTCTGATATACACGTAATTATTACAAAATATATCCCTTAATTTATATATGTTAGTGCTTCAATTAATATATTTTATTCTAATTATTTCATTTTCATGTTTTTGTAGGAATTTGCGCGTGAACGATAAAATTGCATTAAGGCGACAATTTGAGGAAATGATTAATTTGTTGATTCTAGCGGTAGTATAAAATAGCGGTTCACATATCTAAACCTAACCCAAATAACCCTAGGTCCACTTACTTTAATCAAGTCCAAGCCCAGAAAGCTAGAAACCTAAGCCCAGCCTAACAAGGAAATAGGGGAACCCTATTTAGGTTTCTCTCTTTCCCTTCTCTTTGGGGACTCTGCTCTTCCACGTTTTCTGCTCCTCCTCTCTTTTTCAGCCGCCATCACCACCTCCACCTGTGCAGAGACATAGAGCCTTGTGTCTCTCGCCACTAACCACCCATCTCGCCACCGCCGTCCTTGTTTCCTCCACGCACCCTATTCATGTATTTTCTTCACCTCGCCACCGTCCAACATCCTTCATCAAGAACAAAGCACGCAGGCCACCACCGCGACAGAGTCACCTCTTTCTTTTAGAGCCACCACCACCGCGACAGAGTCACCACCTTGTTTCGCTTCCTCATTCTCATTCTCCTTCGAGTTTGTATCTCTCTCACTATTTCCATATCTCTCTCTGTTCTTGCAGTTGGCTATTCGCACCTCACTCCATTGCCGTGTACCACCACAGTGCAGGTGCTGCGATTTCTCGGGATTTGTGTGCATACAGGAAGTAATGGATTTCACCTCCACTGATGCTGTGACCACCACCACCACCATGAGTCACTAAACCCCACGCAAGGTGAAGAGGTGAACTCTTAGATGTAACACACTAAATTAGTATTTGATTCGCTTTAAGTTTTCACGACGAATAATGATGTTTAATGATTCTTACTTTTATTTAATGTAGAAATTTATGTTGTTTCAGTGACAAGGAATTCATAGATTTCTTCGTAGATTATTATTATACCGGTGGTTATCTTTTCTTTTCCATATAAGCTTACTCATGCTTTTCTTATGTGTGAAATGTTTAAGAATCAATTGATTCCGATAGGTTAGTTATATGTGATCGTCATTTATTACGATATTGTTTCCGGATATATCGTAAGTTTAGGATATCACATATGATTAACCTTTGTGTTTTTTTTTAAGAAAAAGTGAAATCTAAAATTCATTTACATTAGGGGATATTAATGCATAAAAGATGATTTTTCCGATTACGTCATTTGGGATGTGAAACACGTAGTTGAGTCATCGTAGTGAATCAATACTAGTTGGCGCGTGAAGTCTAGGAGGGATTCTTGGAACCTTGTGATTTTTCCAAACTTAATTTTCATTAAATTAAATTCAATTTCGTATTTTAAATTTGTTAGAATTTCTTAACTTTAGTTTCGCATAGTTTGTCTTCCTTGACCTTGTTTTGTAGATCGTTTTTCCTCGCGGGATCGACACCCCAATTTTTACTGCAATTGACCGCGTGTACTGTTTGGGCGTAATCAAAATTTGGCGCCATTTCCAGGGACCAAGCCTCATTTTACAAGGAAGGTTTATGGTATTATCTTTCTTGCTCATTGTTTTATTTTATTTTATTCTATTTTTAGGTTTTAGGTCCAATTTAATTTTTTTATGTTTATTTTATTTTATTTCTAATAAAAAAACAAAAAGAAATAGACATTGGGGGAGTGAGTTGGAATAGAGACCACTTAGGGAGACTAATTAGGATCTCAAATTTAGAACACCACAAATTCACATTGAGACCAAATTAAGTTCTACTTCTAATTCTATCACCATGAGTAATCACGAAGATGACCATGTTCGGTCGCTAAAGGACTATCTCCACCCCACGCGAACTGCTACTCCATAATGTATCATGTTTGCACCAAGTAAATCAAAACTAGATTTTAAGCCGGGTATGATACAATTATTACCCACTTTTCATGGCCTAGAGAGTGAGAATCCTTATGTTCACATTAGGAAATTCGAGGAAGTTGTGGCCACTTTTCACAACAAAGTTGAGGCTGTAGACTTGTTAGACTAAAGTTTTTTCCTTTTTCCTTAATAAAAAGTGAAGAGTTGGTTATACTCTTTGCGACTAAAGTCTATAGGTTCATGGGAGGAGATGACCGAAGCATTTTTTTTAATAAATACTTTCCTCAGTACAAAACCAACGATCTAAAGAAATAGATTTCTACCTTCACCCAAAAGAATAGCGAGACATTATATCAAGTATGGGAAATGTTCAAGAATCTTTTGAATACATGCCCACACCATGGGTATGAGAGTTGGCGCTTAGTCAGTTATTTTTATGAGGGGCTCAACAGTAGAGAACGTCAGTTCGTTGAGATGATGTGTAATGAAGAGTTTTTGCAAAAGGACCCTGACGAGGCCATTGAGTACCTGAATGACTTAGCTGAAAAGGCCCATACTTGGACTGGTCAAGTGCTACTGAGAGCACGGATAGAACACGCCCAGCTGGAGTTTACCAACTTAGGGAAGAGGATAGCCTTGGAGGCCAACTTGATAGAGTAACTAGGGAGTTAGAGGCACTTAAGACCAAGGATGGTAGGCCCACACATACTGTTGCCAGAGTTGAGCTACAGGATGCCTATTTTATATGTTGGGGAGTTGACCACTTCGCACAGGATTGCCCAACCTTGACTGAGATGAGATGGGTTTATGAGGAACAATGTAACGCCTTAGGGATGTACAAGAAGCCTTATTCACCATTCTCTAACACTTACAATTCTGGCTGGAGAGATCACCCTAACTTAGGCTAGAGGTCCGAGGCCGAGCAACCTACACACTCACAGGCACAACCACCTAGGTCATACCCTGCACCTCCGTACAATGCACAATCTAACAAAATTTCCTTATTAGACACATTGCATGCATTTATAGAGGCACAAGGTAAAACTAATCAAAAATTTGAGGTTGCATTAACATAGTTGGCAGAAGAGAACAAGGAGATCAAAAGCCAGATAACCAAGCTGACAAGTTCATTAACAGTACAAGAACGGGGCCAATTTTCGTCACAGCCTCAACAAATTCGAAGGGCCAACTTATGGCACAAACCTCTACGTCAGACTCTCAGAATGTCAAAGAGGTTAATGCCATCGCTACTCGGAGTGGTAAGATTTTAGATGGGTCAAGCTCGCCTACGACTATAGGCACCTCCCCAAGTGCAAAGGAGAGCATCGCTGAGGATGAGCCCAACAAGAACATTCCAGTTTCAATTCCTTTTCCTCAAGCACTACGACCTACTGGAAACAAATCGAAAATGCATGGTGCGATTCTAGAACACTTGAAACAGGTTAAAATTAACTTACCTTTGCTGCATGTGATTAAACAGGTACCAACTTATGCGAGGATCATCAAGGATCTATGCACTATCAAGAGGAAACATCATGTCAAGAAGACTGCCTTCTTGACAGAACAGGTAAGCGTGGTGATTGAGCAGAGGACACCACCCAAGTACAAAGATCCAGGGTGTCTCACAGTCACCTGCCAGATTGGGACTCATGAGTTCGGCCAAGCCTTGTTGGATTTATGGGCAAGTGTAAATCTGATGCCATATTCTATTTACTTGCAACTAGGTTTAGGAGAGATTAAACCCACATCCGTGGTACTACAATTGGTCGATAGATCGGTTAAGAAGCCAAGAAGAATAGTCGATGATGTCTTGCTTTAGATTGATAAGTTTTATTATCCCGTCGACTTTCTTATTTTAGATACTCATTCTGCGGTTAATATGGAGTCTACAGTTCCGATTATTTTAGGTGGACCTTTTCTTTCCACAACTAATGCTCTTATCAATTGCAGGAACCGTCTAATGAAACTGTGTTTTGGGAACATGACTCTGGAGGTCAACATATTCAATATTAGCAAGCAAACCACGTGATGATGATGAGTATCATCATACCTACATGATAGACACGCTGATATCAGAGGAGGCGCTCCTGAGCACAGATTTTGAAACCTTAGAGTACCTCCTTTCTATTTCTGATTTTGAGAATTCACTTTATCCTGACAATGTTTTTGATATTTCTGTTGTTTCAGGGTTAAAGGATAAAAGAGGGCGACAATGGCAACCATGCTTTGAGGAGTTGCCAAAGAAAGACAGAAACCACAACCATCCACCGTGGAAACTCCGAAAGTTGACCTAACTCCACTGCCTGAGGGACTTAAACATGCATTCCTCGGACCAGGTGATACCTTTCATGTTATTATTTCTTCCGTGTTTGATGGCTCACAAGAAGAAGAATTGATTAATATGTTACGTGAGCACAAATCTACATTAGGTTGGACTATAGTTGAAATTAAAGGTATTAGCCCCTTAATATGTTCCCATAGGATCCACTTAGAAGAAGAGCTAACCCCCGTAGAGATCCTCAAAGACGACTTAACCCTACTATGAAAGAAGTGGTGAAAAAGAAGTTTTAAAATTGTTAGATGCAGACATCATTTATCCCATCTCTGATAGCAAGTGGGTTAGACCAACTCAAGTAGTCCCAAGAAATCGGGAATAACAGTGGTGACTAATGATGAGGGGGTGATTGTTCCTACTAAGGTAGTTACAGGGTGGCGCATGTGCATTGATTATAGGAAACTTAATTCTACCACCTGCAAGGATCACTTCCCACTTCCATTCATAGACCAAATCTTAGAGCGAGTAGCTGATCATTCTTTCTATTGCTTTCTAGATGGGTATTCAGGATATTATTAGATTGAGATTGCATTAGAGGATCAGGATAAGACCACTTTCACATGTCCTTTTGATACTTATGCTTTTCGGCGTATGCCATTTGGTTTGTGTAATGCACCCGGCTACTTTTCAGCGATGCATGATGAGTATTTTTAGTGACATGGTTGAAAATTATATGGAAGTTTTCATGGATGATTTGACTATTTTTGATGATTCTTTTAATTCATGTTTACTTCACTTGAAGGCTGTTTTAAGTAGATGTGAAGAGAAGGGTCTGGTGCTTAATTGGGAAAAATGTCATTTCATGGTTTCCTATGGAATAGTTCTGGGACACATAGTTTCTAATAAAGGAATCGAGGTTGATAAAGCTAAAATTGAATTGATTTCTAAACTACCTATACCTAAAAGTGTCAAGGATGCGAGATCATTTCTAGGGCACGCAGGTTTTTATAGGAGGTTCATACAAAATTTTTCTGCCATTTCTAGACCATTAAGCATCCTCCTGGTCAAATATGTCGTGTTCCAATGGACACAAGAGTGTGAGGACGCCTTCCGAACACTTATTGATAGGCTCACCTATGCCCCCATCATGCAGCCACCAGATTGGACTTTATCATTTGAGATAATGTGTGATGCAAGCAACTATGCTGTGGGGGAATCTTGGGACAACGAAGGGAAGGGAAGCCATTTGTTGTTTACTATACTAGTCGAACACTTAATGATGCTCAAAAGAATTATTCGACTACTGAAAAAGAGGTTCTAGCTGTAGTTTTTGTTTTAGATAAATTTTGTGCTTATTTGATTGGTACACCTATCACTGTTTAAGTCTGTTTTTACTGACCATGCAGCTCTTAAGTTCATTCTTTCTAAAAAGGATGCTAAGGCAAGATTGATTAGGTGGATTTTACTTCTGCAGAAATTTGATCTGACTATAAAGGATAAGAAGTAGGTCGAGAATGTTGTGGCGGATCACTTGTCTCGTTTGGAGTTCAGTGACTCTGCCAATGGCCCACCCATCCGTGATGACTTCCCTGATGAACACCTATTCGCCGTCACTCAAGTACCATTGTATGCAACATTGTTAATTACTTGATTTTTGGCGAAGTTCCATCATCATGGAGTGCTCAAGATAAATGCAAATATTTGGTCGAGGTAAGAAATTTTTATTTGGATGATCCTTATCTATATAAGTATTGCCCCGACCAAATCATGAGGCGTTGTATCCCTAAAGGTGAGATTGAAAGTGTCTTACATTTTTGTCATAGTGCAGCTTGTGGAGGCCATTTTTCTATGAAAAAATCGCTACAAAAATTTTTACGGTCTGGATTATATTGGCCTACATTGTTTAAGGACACTAACAATTATTGTCGTTCTTGTGATAGATGCCAGAAGTTAAGTGTTTTGTCCTGGAGACACATGATGCCCCTTAACCCCATCCTAGTCATTGAGATATTTGATTGTTGGGGGATTGGTTCTATGAGACCTTTTCTACCTTCCTTTGGATATTTGTATATTTTGCTTGCAGTGGACTATGTGTCCAAATGGGTTGAGGCTGTGGCGTGCCGAAACAATGACAACAACACTGTTGTCAAGTTTATCAAAGAACACATTCTATCCCATTTCGGTACATCACGAGCCATTATTAGTAATCAGGGGACTCATTTCTATAATCGCTCTTTTGAAGCTTTGATGACCAGGTATGGAGTTCATCACAAGGTTGCCAATGCCTATCATCCGCAGACAAATGACCAAGCTAAGTTGGCAAATCGAGAAGTAAAACAAATCTTGGAGAAGATGGTGAATCCTGATAGGAATGATTGGTCCTTGCGCCTTCCTAATGCACTTTGGGCTTACCGTACCGCTTATAAGACAATTCTCGGGATGTCTCCATATCGGCTTATATATGGAAAAGCTTGTCATTTACCTGTTGAGTTAGAACATCGGTTTATTGGGCCGTAAAAAGCATTAACTTTGATCTCAATGATGCAGGTATTCAGCAGAAACTTCAGTTGGCTGAAATTGAGGAGTTGCGGAATGATGCCTATGACAATTCCCGAATATACAAGGCGAAGATGAAAATAGCTCATGATAAACAAATTCTGAGGAAACATTTCGAGCCCAACCAACGAGTCTATCTCTATGACTCACGCCTTCATCTTCATCCTGGCAAGCTAAGAATCGAGATGGACGGGCTCATTCATGGTAAAACAAGTTTTTCCCAATGGGTCCATAGAAATTGAAGATCCAACAGATGGGAGAGTATTTAGAGTAAATGGGCAACGTTTAAAGCACTATGTGGAGCGAGTACAGGTGCTAGAAGAGATCTCTCTGGTTGCCCCTGTCTACTTGATTTGATGTTCTCCACCCTATCTTTAGTTTAAGTTTTTATTTTATTTTTTCATTTCTTATTTTTAATTTTTTAGTTTAGTTTAGGTTTTTCTTTTATGTTTTTCTTTTAGTGTTTCAGGTTATTTTAGGTGTTTTACTGGAGTCACTTGGAGCCCTTCATCCCATATGTTCATTTCTCCCGTCGGTATGATTTTCTTATATTTTGGTGACTGTGAGGACATTGTCTATTTGAAATTGGTAAACTTCACCATGTTAATATCGCTCTAACCCTCCTCTTTTCTTTTTCCTTCATTTGTCATGATTATTATTTTATACATTGAGGACAATGTTTGGTATAGGTTTGGGGGTGTTGTGGTTTATTGGATTTTTTGTGCAATTTTCAAAAATCTTTGAGCTTAAAACGTATTTTACAATTAAATCGAGTCATTTTTGTGTTCTACTCAATCTCCATTGAATACTTAGATGATTACGGTAATTGTGTAAAATCTTTATGAAAATGCATTCGAAATCTGGACTCCTTGGTGAATTTAAAAAAAAACTGACAAAAAAAGGGTTTTGAGTTTTTTTAGAGAATATTTTGTAGCCTTTAATTTTGAGAAAACACATACTAGCACGTGTCACATGGTTATATTAGTGGAAAACATGATATTTGATATTATTCTTATGTTAGATATATTTCGTGAGACCTTTCAACTCAACTATTCATGCACTATAAGCCAAGTCAACATGATTTGAAGTTGATTAGTGAGATATTGAACTAGAAAACCTTAGAATAATAGTGGAGACTTGACCCTTGTGAGTTTTGAGTCATTCTTTATTTCTTGAGGGTTATTAATTACACTCTGATTCTTCTTGAGTTTGCATTATTTCGTTGATGATCTCATTATTCTTGATTTTCTTATTGATTGCTTTAAGAATGACATAAAAATTGAATCTTTACACTAAAACTTCTTGTTTTATGTAGTTGAGATGTCCTAGTACTAACTAGAACTTATGAAGTGATATAGGCATTTCTTTCTTTAAACAATTTTTTTTATCCTTTTAGTCTACCCAATAATAAATATCCATTTGCAGCCCTTTGAGCCTTTAAATAGCCTTCTTTTGTTATCCTCATTCCCAATACCTACTCCAATCAAGGAGTAATACCTCTATTATTTTATCTTTACCCAGTTTTTTGAGAATGTATACGGTGAGATATATTTATGGAATGGGCAAATAAAAAGAGTTTAAAATAGATATTTTATGCGCTCTCGAAGTAAAAGTGTTGGATTGTATCAATGGCGAAAAACATATTCAAAAAAAAATATGAAAAAAGGGGTTAAAAAAAAGTTGCAAAAGAAATAATGAAGAAAAAATTAATGGTGTACAACATTGATTTGTTCTTCAATGGCCTATGTGTTTATTTAAGGGTGTAGTCATTCTCAGGAAATTCCTGTATCCTTTTTGTCCATTATTGTTTTCTATAATCCAAGCCCCATTATAACCTAGTAAAGACCTAATTGATCTTAAGTGAAAGTTAGCTTAATAGATGTGGAGATTGAATAGGCAAGAACTATGGTGTTTGATTCAACATTCTCAAAAGTAATCAATATTCCGGTCCATGAGATCATATTCATTTCACTTTTTGAAAATTTCATTTTTCATGATAATTATATGTGAGACGTTTGCATTTTCCATAGTATATTCTTTTCCTCACATATAAACTGAGTGCCCAATCTCTGAGCATTTCATTTCTAAGTGACATGAGAGAATTGTAGTCGAAAAGTCTTTTCTAAAGGTTATCTTGTCACATCTTTTCTATGAGATGAAGAGTTATGTTGATAAGGTTCCTCACACACACACACTTCGAGTTGAGAATGATTATGAAATTTATTTAACCTTTAGATACTATTAAATTATTGTACTATATTAACATACTTTTGTGAAAGTTTTAGTTTGTTGTTTTTCTTGAATTCTAAGCAATTAGAAAATTACTCTAAGGAAAATAAAGGAGAATGCTCACGTTTTGCATTATGTCTTTAGAAAATAGATTTTGTTTTATTGAGTCAGTAGTGTTTGGGGGTAGCATTTCTGAAAACCCTCACGAGACTATAATTCGTCCTCTAGAGGTAATCTAGAGGTTTAAAGCCTTGTTGCACGTTAAAATAAGTGCAACTGTGATTCCTACGAAAATGAGTTAGGATTTTATTATTTATTTTGTTTTTCTCGAGGACTAGCAAATATAGGTTTGGGGGTATTTGATATACACATAATTATTACAAAATATATCCCTTAATTTATATATGTTAGTGCTTCAATTAATATATTTTATTCTAATTATTTCATTTTCATGTTTTTGTAGGAATTTGCGTGTGAACGATAAAATCGCATTAAGGCGACAATTTGAGGAAATGATTAATTTGTTGATTCTAGCGGTGGTATAAAATAACGATTCACATATCTAAACCTAACCCAAATAACCCTAGGTCCACTTACTTTTTAATCAAGCCCAAGCCCAGAAAGCTAGAAACCTAAGCCCAGTCTAACAAGGAAATAGGGGAACCCTATTTAGGTTTCTCTCTTCCCTTCTCTTTGGGGACTCTGCTATTCCACATTTTCTACTCCTCCTCTCTTTTCCAGCTGCCATCACCACCTCTACCTGTGCAGAGACATAGAACCCTGTGTCTCTCGCCACTAACCAACCACCATCTCGCCACCGCCGTTCTTGTTTCCTCCACGCACCCTGTTCCTGTCTTTTCTTCACCTCGCCACCGTCCAGCATCCTTCATCACGAACAAACTCGCACGCCACCACCGCGACAGAGTCACCTCTCTCTTTTAGAGCCACCACCACCGCGACAGAGTCACCACCCTGTTTCGCTTCCTCGTTCTCATTCTCCTTCGAGTTTGTATCTCTCTCACTGTTTCCATCTATCTCTCTGTTCTTGTAGGTGCCGGAGACTATCGGAGGACGAATGAGCTCGCGAGGAGCGAAGTTGAAGCGGCGGCGCTGGTCGCTGGAGAAGACGAAACAGAGTTTTGGCGGAAATCAACTGTTTTTGAAACAGTTGGCTATTCGCACCTCAGTCCATTGTTGTGTACCACCACAGTGCAGCTGCTGCGATTTCTCGGGATTTGCGATTTCTCTGGATTCGTGCGCGTACAAAAGTAATGGATTCCACCTCCATTGATGTTGTGACCACCACCACCATGAGTCACTAAACCCCACGCAAGGTGAAGAGGTGAACTCCTAGATGTAACGCACTAAATTAGTATTTGATTTGCTTTAAGTTTTCACGACGAATAATGATATTTAATGATTCTCACTTTTATTTAATATAGAAATTTATGTTGTTTCAGTAACAAGGAATTCATAGATTTCTTCGTAGATTATTATTATTATTCCGGTGGTTATCTTTTCTTCTCCATATAAACTTAGTCACGCTTTTCTTATGTGTAGAATGTTTAAGAATCAATTGATTCCGGTAGGTTAGTTATATGTGATCGTCATTTATTACGATATTGTTTTCGGATATATCGTAAGTTTAGGATATCACATATGACCAACCCTTGTTTTTTTTTTTTTAGAAAAAGTGAAATCTAAAATTCATTTACATTAGGGATATTAATGCATAAAAGATGATTTTTCTGATTATGTCGTTTGGGATGTGAAACACGTAGTTGAGTCATCATAGAGAATCAATACTAGTTGGCGCGTGAAGTCTAGGAGGGATTCTTGGAACCTTGTGATTTTTCCAAACTTAATTTTCATTAAATTAAATTCAATTTCGTATTTTAAATTTGTTAGAATTTCTTAACTTTAGTTTCGCATAGTTTGTCTTCATTGACCTTGTTTTGTAGATCATTTTTCCTCGTGGGATTGACACCCCAATCTTTACTGCAATTGACCGCGTGTACTGTTTGGGCGTAATCATCCCCCCCCCCCCCGAGTTAGTGGGGCGTCTAGTTGGTCCACTAAATCTCTGAAAAATAATTGTATCGTCACGATGATTGAACACGAAGTGTTGTCTCGAGCCCCACATAGCATTAATGGATATGCGATTGCTCAAGGGGAAGAGGTTTATATTCTCCATAAATAGCCGTCGTTTCAAGGAAGATCTCTTTTGTTTTTTTTGTGTCTTTTCTTTTGTTTGATTGTGCGTCTATAAAGCTTGATTTGCACTTTCCATCGATGGTGGATAACGTTGAACTTACTCCCAAGCATGAGTTGTCTTATACTTGTCTCAAGCTCTTTGAGAATAGCTTGGTCTATGAAACTGAGTTAATTAGGCTTTGAAGCCTATACTATGTTCTTGGAGATCTGGAAATCATCCTTGTGTTTGCGATTAGGGATCCATCTTCACCTCCTCAGTGGTATATAGGGTTGAATCGAGGCATGCTTGAATTTGGACTCCGATTCCCAGTACCGGATGACGTTTGGCGCTTCTTTTTCTTCTCTTTGTGTGCCTCTCGCTCAAATGGCCTCGAGCGGGTTCACGATTTTGATTGCGATCCTTCTTAGAAAGCATGATGTTGGCCTTCATTTGACCACTATGATAGTTCATCGTCTGACTATAGCTCAGTTGAATTCTAGGGGCATTTGCATACTGAACAACCCCGTTTGCTTGCATCCAGTAGCAGATGACATTGAGCCTTAACAAAAGTATTGGTTCCTGGCATCGGCAAATTCCTCATACTTCGGGCTTGGAGGACGTCGAATCCTCAGATATTTCCAATTTGACCTTTGTAAGTTCTTTGCCGCTGTCTTATCTTTTCGCTCCTGGATGTAGTGTTGACTCGATATGCCATTTTTTTAGGAAAGTTTGCGGCCCCGATCATCGTTGAATAGGAAGAACGGATACAAAGGGAGTTTAATGAACTCCCATTGATGTCCGTCAAGGAGGTCGTAATGCCAGGTAATGTAGTACGGAGCTGGTGGTGCTCCCATGATGTCCTTGTTGTACCCAGTTCATCGAATGAGGAGTCTGGCTGTGCCCAACCCGACTAGACTGGCTGAGTTGGAGGAAGGTGTGCCTCCTGTTGTTCTTCCCAAGAGGAGGTGGCCAACCAATCATGTTGCTTCTCCTATTGAGTTACCATCCTTGCCAGAGAAGGAAGTGGCTGCGGTGAGGCACTAGTCATCTTCATCTGTTTAGGAGGTGGTCTCAGGGGATCGTCGTCTCTCACTGGATTTTGTTATCCCTCTCCTGACTTAGGGGGGGAAGCGCTGGACCAAGGGTTGACGTTGTGAGTCGCCATGGGTCCTTGGCGGAGGCTTGCGCTACTAAGTCACATGGTTCCGTTGCTCGCGGGAGAGTTCTTGCTTTAGAGAAGGCTTTCACAGACCTACAGGTGTCATATTCGAATGCTCTCCATCGAATGGATTCTTTGACTGATCAACTATAGGATTCTGGTGCTGATGCGAATTGCGATGTTAGCATCTGAAGCGGAATTGTTAGCCGTAAAGGCTGAACTAAAGTCAATCGAAGCCGACTTGGCTTTAACCCGAGTGGAACTAGGGCGGGCCCACGCTAAGTTGGAGCGCTTAGAAGGAGTTGTTGGCAAATGGTCGTCTGATCTGCGGGCTCAAATTGCCGAAAAGAAGTGAGTCGAGGCTGAATGGGTTGTTATGCGACGACAGCTTGAGTCAGAAATTGCCGAGGGACTTTACGACTTTTGTGAAGCAGAACGCTTGTTGACGGAAGAGCGTTCACACTATGCCGCATTGGTAGGTTCGGTGGATTTCAGGGTCTCCGGACGGAAGCTACATATTTTGTCTGAGGTCGCGCAGGGCAGGTTAGAGCTTATCAGAGAAGAGCGCCCCGATCTTGACCTTGACTTTGCTTATTATAGGAAGGTCGCTTTCAAGGCTATCACACAGGAAGAAACTCCTGGCCCTTCAAGACGGGCTGCTGGGGAAGCCGTTTTGCCTTCGTTTGTTTAAAAGTAGTTGTAATGTCCTTCTCGGGACAAAAAATAAGAATTTTCAATGAAAGTCACATTTTGTAACTTTGATTTTTGTCTTGTATTGTCGTGCCATTGTACCCTCTTTAAAAGCTTTCGACCCACGTTGCGGGCCCTGGAATTAATACTTTCGAGCCCTGCATGCTGGCAGATGGTCTGTATTATCAATTGAGTTGCATCAAAACTGACTGTTCTGGGCCACCCTTGATCATAGGCGAGTTGTAATGGTCCCTGACGAGTCACTGCCACGAGTTGTCGAATTGCTAAATATACTTTTACTCCCTAAGCCATCGTTGTCCGTGCTTAGCAGACTAGGCGCTGGGATGTTCCAAAAGCTGGCGTTGTCAATAGGAACTGACTTACTTGGTGCGTTCCGGAGGTCGTTGGCTATTTGGCGAGTCGTCATTTGTCAGGCGCAAGAGCACTGATTGAGCTTTGATTAAATTCGGCGACCATGGTCTATAGAGAAGCAGTGGTCCCTTGGCAACTCATTGGCATCAGTCGAAGATGACTAGACTTTCACCTTCCAAATCATCTACCCTCGCGTAGAGTGAGCTACCGATTCGAGCGTTGATCAAAGGTTGTCGTCATCAGTCGTTACTGACTAGGCTTACCTGATCGGGTTCGACGGTCATTGTCTGTAGAAGAGCAATAATCCCTTCGCGAGTCATCGTCATCAGGCGTAAGAGCGGTGGCTAGACTCCCACTTCCTAGGCCATCATTATCCGTGCGTCTCGTTAGGCTTCTGCTTCATGGATCTGAGCATCTTTGTTTGTTAGCAGAATTTGTTGTATATAAGATGATCTCATATCCATGCTTGAGTTTGTCGTTGCTGCTGTTGCGAGGGCATGGGTATTTTGCCCCTATGCTGTCGGCGGTGCTAGAAGCGGTGGCATCATGCCAGTTTAAGCATTTGACGTGTCCCACTGCTCTCCTTTGTTGTGTTATACGGTGGTCACCATCTTCTTGTATTCAGAAGAGAAATGATGCTAATGATTGGTTAGGAACTTTGTCGTCCCTACGGATGGCGCCAAACTGATGCAAACGATTTTCGCTCCCTGTTTGACTTTGACTTGCTGACTTGCACAAGGAATGCACGTGAGCCACAAACCACTGTTGTGATGGCCGATGACACTCCGATGCTAAAGTCGGACAAAGATCTGAGGAAGGCGTAATGCTGTAAACAAGGAATTTGTAGAATACAAACTTCATGTCTTATTTATAGTGTTGGAATCTCGGTTCGACCAAGCTATCGACGATGTAGTTTAGGGAAGAAGTTCTTCGTGGAGATCATTATCTAGTTAGGAGTTGTGCTGTAAGGGAAGTTTCCCTGTTAGACTTGTGCTCCTAGATACGCAGTAGATAGTTCCCAATCAGAGTGTCATTCGTAGATAGAAGTTTTCATGTGCGATATATACTCTGGTATTTGCTTCCTAGCTTGAAACAAAGTGTTGTTGTCTTGCCTATCCGAATTTGATCCCCGATACTTCCCTTAGTAAGGCTTATGGGAATTGGGGATGATTGTGAGATGGGTGGGCTTAGCAGGCAGACTGCGTCGTGCGGGGGCTTCATAGAGAAAATCATCCCCCAATCATTCTCATAAACAATCCCCTAGAATAGCTCCACCTCCAACTTTCCCCTAAATTTAGGAGAAAATTAACCATCCCCTATATCTCATATAATAATAAAATATTCATAATATTTAATTTTCTAAATTAAAACAAATCAAAAATAAAAACAAAAGTATCTAAATAATAGTATAATTAAAAAATAATTATTATTATACTATTTATATAATGATAAATAATTAATAAAATATAATTAAAAACAAATTAATAATAATTTAAACAAAAGTAATTATTAATACTAATTTAAATAATAGTATAATTGAAAAAGTAATTATCTAAATAATGATATAAAAAATGGAAGATATATTTAAATAATGATAAAAATTAATTATTAATACTAATTTTTATAAAACTCCCAAAATTTTTAATTAGTCAAATTTAAATTAATAATAGTATAATTAAAATGGTATCTAAATAATAGTATAATTGAAAATAATATTATTATATATTTAAGTTGAAATTAATAATAATATTATAATAACATAATTGAAACTAATATAATTATTTAAGTTGAAATTAATATAAGTATAATTTAAATTAAATTGGTATATAAAAGTTGAAGATATATTAAAATAATAATAAAAAAGTGAAAATAGGGGATGTGGTTGAAGTGGTGAAGAAAGCCTTACTATGGATCCCATACTTGCATCGATTTGGGTGAAATTGCCTGGTTTACCATTCAAATTCTTTCACCCAATGCTATTGAAGGCAATTGGAGACACGATCGGAACTTTTCTTCGGATTGGCGAAAATACTTAATGCCTCACTAGACCAAAAGTTGCGGATGGTATCACAAGTTCATGATTTGAACCCCGTCGGAGGCATTTAATGGTTATGTGATCCAATAAAAGACCCAGCTCGCCTTTAAAAATAATAGAAATAATAATTACACATTTTAGTAAAGATGTAATGGTTATTGCATTAGCCTATCATGTATGTAAATATCTTTGAAAGATTATAAGAAAATGTAATCTATATTTGTTTTAGATTACAGTTTTTACTGAAAGGTAATTTTTGATATATTTTGAATTTGCAAAAAAAAAAAAAAACTCTTATTAAAGATTACGGTTGTTTGAAATGCTTTCATTATATAAGTGAAGATTACACTTTATCCCAAAAAGTGTAATCTTTATTGCACATTAATCTCAATTGAAAAAACATAATCTTTTAATTTAGAAAAGATTACATGTCCAAATATCACACTTTTTGGGTCATGAAAAAACGTACTTAAACGCTTGCAGATGCACTTATACCTTGAGATTTTACGCCTTTTATGTAGTAGTATATATAAGTTCTCCATAATTGTACACAAAAATTAAAGAAGGCTGTAAATAATTTATTTTACAAACTTAACAAGGCACTAGTACTAAAACGTGAGAAGCAACGATAACCTAAAAAATGAGGCTCATAAGAATAAGGGGAATTTTAAATGTCGAGGAAACAGGAGAGGAAACGGGCGAGAGAAGGGACGTGGCGGGGACTGTCCACCCCGCTCGGGATGTGCACACCAAAAATGACAGCACGCATTCCAAGCAGGATGGATGGTCCTCACCCCGCCGCGTCCCTCCCCTCACCCGTTTCCTCGCCGTGTAGAATCGCCCTAAGAATAAAACATAATTCAGTTTAACACTCAAGGAGGAAAGTAGGCATTCTTGAAGCACTTAGATGATTCAACTCCTGAATCAAACCGAATTTAGTTTTGACACCCATGGCCTGTTGATATATCCAGATGTTTAAAACTATAAACAAAGTTTTATTTTTCTTTGAAGTGTGACCCATTTTTTATTGGATCCCAAACCAATAAACTATAATTGGGGGATTTTCTTTTAAATGTAGTAAAAACTGACTCCCTACATCACAGTAAGAATGCGTCCATCCTTGAGCAAAAAAAAAAAAAAAAAAAAAAAAAGGATAAAACAAGTTATATATATTTCATTTGCATTTTCAATGTTGAACAAAAACCTACTCATGTGCAAACCAAAAAAATCTAATTCTATAACAACATAACTCCTATAACAAAACCTTTAAAAAAAAAAAAAAACTCTAACAACATAAATAAAAAAAAACCTCTAACATTCAAAATGGCATTTGTTGATGTGGCATGTTCTCATTTGGGTGAAAGAGTCTTTTCATTGGTTAGCTTTTTGAAAAGCAAAACGTGTGAGCTATTGAGGGCATGTTACATCACCAATGTCAAAGATGAATATATATTTTGAATGTGTTAGGGTAGGACTAAAAAAAAAACGGGAATTCTAAATGTCGAGGGAAAGGGCGAGGAAAACAGCGAGGTAAAAGAGGTGGCGGGGGGGTGAACCGTTCACCCCCCTCGAGATGCGCGTGCGGCACACATCTCGAGGGGGGTGAACGGTTCACCCCCCGCCACCTCCCTTACCTCGCTGTTTTCCTCGCCCTTTCCCTCGACGCATAGCAAAGCTCAAAAAAAAATAAAGTTATATCTATCTTACAATTTAAATTGGTTTTTTGTCCAATGTCGTATGAGGAAATTTGTCTTTGTTGGTCATCACTTAAGTGAAGAATTTAAACTCCCAACTCTTAATTGCACAAAGCTCCCACTCTTTCCAACTTGATTCTCATTTATCTCCCTCATCCCGTACCTCTATTCCAAATCAACCCATCTCTCTTCCACAAAATCAAATCTCTGCTTTCTTTGCAAATGGCGGTGCCTCCCTCGCTATCCAACCTCCTCTCTTCATTGTTCATCATGAAAAAACACAAGCAATATTAGGGTTCAACATTAATATTGATCCAAAATCAACGCTCTGATAAACTCTCTGAGAGAGAAGAAAACAAGCAAGAATTCGTCACAAAGAAAGCGAGAAAGATCACTTCGAACCAATGTAAGTTCGATCTCTTCCACCCAAATCGTTTTTTTTTTCATGTTTAGTTCTCTTTCAGTTCATTCAAAAACGAAGATTTTCAGTGATTAGAAGTTCAATTAGGGTTCTTTTCGGGTAAAGTAGGAATTTTGATGACACCCAATCCGTGGAAGATGGAAATTAGGGTTCTTTTCGGGTAAAGCATGAATTTTGATGAAAATTTGGGGGAAAAAGGAATTTTGTTAGTACATAGATGGTGAAAATCAATCACAGTGAAAATTTATGGTACGAATTTAAGGAGAATATGGTTTGAAGAAGAAATCTATGCATTATATGAGTGATTGTTTTTAGGGTTTTGAAAGATTTGGGAATTCTTTGAAGCTATTTGTGAAAATTCTCAACAATGAGATTATTTCGTAGCTAAATGTTTTTGTGTATATATATATTTTTTTCAAAAATCCATTAGCTACGGTATTCTAATGATTTTTATTTTTAAATCTTAGCGACAACTCTTGTGCCGTAGCTAAATGTTTTTTGTATATATATATATATATTTTTTTTTTCAAAAAATCCATTAGCTACGGTATAATACCGTAGCTAATGATTTTTATTTGTCAAACTTAGCGATGACTCTTATGCCATAGCTAAATGTTTGTGTATATATATATTTCAAAAAATCCATTAGCTAATGATTTTTATTTGTAAAACTTAGCGACGGCTCTTGTGCCGTCGCTAAATGTTTTTTTTTTTTTTATATATTTGTTTTTCAAAAAATCTATTAGCTACAGTATAATACCATAGCTAATGATTTTATTTGTAAAACTTAGCAACGACTTATGTGTCTTAGCTAAGTTTAAAAAAAAAAAAAATTAGGGACGGCAAAAACCGTAGCTACCAACTTTTTTTTGTAAAACTTAGCGACGGTTAAGATATTGTAGCTAATAAAAGAATTAGTGATGATTTTTTGCCATTGCAAAATAATTAGCGACATTTTTTTATGATTATGAATTAAGTCAGCTATCACAAGCATTAGGTATCTGTAGCTATTGAAGTTATTATTATTTTTTTGTAGTAACATGTCATCTTTATGGCCCCAAGTCAGATATGATTTTGACAAACTTGTCTTCAGTTCATTAGTCTTTTATCAGGTTCCCTGCCTCCGTACATTCAACTTGCATTTGGAAATTTTTTGCTGCAAGTATGCATATAGTAGATCTAACCTGTTAAGTTTTGAAAGCATTTATACTTTATCAAGATCGTTCAAGTAGTGATCGATAGTCTTTATTTATTTAAAAAGTTAGGATGTAGTTGACATCATTAAACACGTTAGTTAGATGTGGCTGCAAATCTTCAGCTAATTTTCTTTTTGCAACATCCTTTTCTTTGGACAGTTATTATTCAATTGTGTTTTGATGGATACCATCAAGTGTGTAATTCTTGTCCCGTTGGAATCAGTGGCCATGACAAAAGTGTGACACATTTTTAGTTCTCTATGATCGGGTAAGCCACCCGTTGTAGCAACACTTGAAGCTCTCCATCAACATCTATATACTTGATATTCCATTGACTATCCATATCATAATCTTATTCCTAGACTGCATATGACTGAAGATTTGCTTCCCTTGGTCTGGCTTCGAGTAGTCGAAAGTAGGGGTGGGCACGGTCCGGATCGGTTCCAAATTTGAAGGAACCTAACTCGAACCGTTTATATTTTAACGGATCGGTCCGGTCCGGATCCCTTCATTTTGATAATAGGAACCGAACCTAACTCGAACCGTTTAGAACGGTTCGGTTCCACGGTTCCAAACGGTTCCAAACTTCCAGAAAATCGATCATATCCCAACAGGTGCAGTCCTTATAGTCAGCATTTTATGCGCAAGTATGACTCTTCAGAGATCAACAATGTCAACCAAAGGGATAAAAGAGAAGGTTAACATTCTACTTTTAAATTGAGTTAATTATTCAACCAGTTGGGGGTCTTCCCTTTGAAAGTTTCATAAAGCAGCATTTCCCCTTTCTCAATGTAAATATCTTTGCATTAAAATTTATAAATAAAAATAAAAAATAAAAAAAGAGAGAGAGAATAGAAACAATACAAAATCAACTAGAAAATAACATACTCTACTAACTAGAACAGGAACTGTACCTTACGGTAATCAAGTATCCCTTCAAAAGGAAGTTCCAATTCATCACTGATTATAATTGGAATGCAACCGCTGACAATAGCATCAAATAATCTAGCGGATGATGGAGTGTCACCAGCTGGGCTTAGGCAAAAAATAGATCTAAATTCCAAAAGAAATTAGTCAGCTTCAGCTCCATAACAAACACCACAAATGAAGAGAGAGTTGACAAACATAATAACTTAAATACTCATATATTACCGACGCATGCCATCCTGAGCTGCTATCTTCCCTGCCTCTCCATCTGTTCCCTCCTCTATGGAAACACCCTCAGCACCATTCAGCTCTGACACAAGTTTGGCTCTTATCTTTCCCCCCTGATATAACAACAACAAACTCTTAGCCTCCCTAATCATATTCATACTAACTAACGAGGATAAGAGGGAAGGAAGACAGGTACAAATGAAGATTGAGGAAACGGAAAACTAAGATCCCTCCCAAGTATCCACCACTTCAAGAATCCATGATGAACTTTTATTCGATTTCTCCTTCTGCTCTTCCGCTATGGCTGTTGCAACTCGCTAGCTTCAATTTTTCTTACAGACACAAGAGGGGTTGTAGATTGAACACATGGGCCCTAAATTGAGTCTAAAAGATAGAGAAGAGAGGAGAGACAGAGATCTCCAACTCTTCTGCTTCTTCTCCTCTTCTTTGTTGCTTCTTCTTACAGAGAGAGAGAGAGAGAGAGAAAGAGGGGTTTTGTTTTGGTTTTGTTTTGTTTTGATTTCGTTTTCTTTTACAGAGAGTGAGAGAGAGAGAGAGAGAGAAAAAGAGGGGTTTTGTTTTGGTTTTGTTTTGTTTTGATTTCGTTTTCTTTTACAGAGAGAGAGAGAGAGAGGTATTGGTTTTAGTAAATGTAAAGAAAAAAAAAAAAGTAATTTGAAACGGGTCCAACTCGGACCGTTTTATAACGGATCCGGACCGATCCGAACCGTACCAAAAAATTCATATATATAATCCGGACCGTTTAGAGCAAAACGGTCCGGTTCGGTTTGAACCCGCGGATCCTCGACCCGTTTGCCCACCCCTAGTCGAAAGCATGGGTCATTAAGCAACCTTGTTGCTCTTATGAACTCCACATTACAACATCGATAAAAAAATGGTAGTTGTGCAACAACCGTCTAACTTTTTTCTATCATGCAATATACATGTCATCATCATAAAGATAGACAAAGTCTTTTCTCTACCCCCATCCTCGTTGCTTATACTATTCATAGTCCTTAAAACTGCACTTGCGTATAGTCAATGGAGGATTGGCAAGTACTCGCTTTTGACCAATCAATTGTCACCACCAATAGTTTCTTAAATACCACACAAACTGAAATATGATCTAACAAATAAATAAATGTGTAAATATTTAAATTAAATAATTTATAAAAAATAATGTAAAAGGATAACTCAATGCATCTGACTCTCTTGTATGAATGGTAAATTATGAAAAAGAGTCCATACTACCGAATTGAAGGTTTGCATTTCCAATTGATTTCTTGTGAATTTGAACCTATGAGATGTTGGTATCCACCTCAAGAATCCCGGAAACACATCTTCGTTGAGATTCAAAAGAGTCCATAATCAAAAGGGTCTCTTTGTTAGTAACTACATGCCACAAGCTGATACTCAATCCACTATCACTATATGGATGACAATATTTTCCCAACTCAATATTGCATTCTTTGAGTGCGTATCATCACCGAACCATAAAAAGCTTCTCATCACAACATTGATAGTGTTGATGGTTTGTTTTGGAAGACCATAACATGATGTCCAATAGATATGCATACTCGAAAGAACAAATTTAATCAGGACTACTCCACCAGCATAGGACAATGATTTATCCTTCCACGAGTTTCCTTTCTTCTTTATCCTTTCAATAAGGGAGATTCTAGTTGGCCTGGGTCAGCGCCTGGGTGGCCGCCTGGGAGGCTCCTTGGCACATGCCAAGGAGGGTGTCTCGCACGTGCCCAACTGAATTTTCAAAAAAAAAAAAAAAAGCGGGAAAACTAAAAGTTTTGAAACTTAAAAAGGAGAAAGGAGTTCATTCTCTTTCATTCTTTCTTCTTTGTGATAATGGTTTCTACTTCTTCTTTGTGATAAACTTAGCAACTGCTCTACTCTGCTCCGGATCTTCAATCTTCATAAAAACATCATTAATGGCTTCTCTGCGTCTTGGTCTGATCTTCTTTGTATTTGTTCAAGTCCTCTTGATCTTCTCTTCAATAGTCACTTGTGATGGTAAGTTGCCCACCATTTTCCCATCATGTTCTGTTCTTTTTGTTTTGTTTATTTTGATCTCCTCTTTATGTATGCTTAAGGAGATATGGAGTTCCATGTGTGTTTGGAGACAAATTTTCTAGTATACTTGATGATATACTAATATACACTGATACTCAAGTAGATTCCACTACATTGTAGTGCTTCTAAAGGTTACCTCCTTCTCGAAGTATGCGTTCATAAAATTTGTTGACACCAAGAGGTTTACACCAATAGATTCCACTACATTGTGAGAACACTTGCTAAAATTTGTGAGAACATTGTGAGAACACTTGCTAAAATTTGTTGACACCAAGAGGTTTACACCAATAAAATTTGTTCATAAAATAGATTCCACTACATTGTGAGAACACTTGCTAAAACCAAACATAGCACTGACTCATGCATTGGTACAACTTGAAGACAATGTGTTGCTGCGAAGCAGAGTATGAAAAGACTCTGTTCTGCTGCAATGAAACAGCAAAAGAGCAACTCTGTTGTAGCGAAACAAGTCAACTCCCTGCCCTGTAATTACCAGGAGTTGATGTATCCAATCAATTGGTGTTGTTAGGTAGGAAGAAAGAACATAGACGTAGAATTCTGGATGTTGAATAACTTGGATTTAGTGTTTGGGGATGGTTTTTTAACTTCTAAGGTCCAACTTCCCTTCATGTGTTAATACTATTCTTACCATGAATATCTTCCTTTGGTAGTCAAGTGAGAGTGTATTCAAGAAAAGAAAATCTCCAAAAATATTGTTAAGTTTACATTCTATTTCCGTTATCAGTAAAATAACATAGCCGAATGCAGGATTTTTTGACAACTGCAATGCAAACTTTTTGTAACCATCAAGCACTGGCATTTATCCATCCCATACATAAAGAGGATTACAAATGTCGGGTTTCATTTATTGTGCTAGAAGATTTTGTTTTGTTCAATGAATTCCTAGTACATCCATGGCAACATCGGGCTGCAGACTTGGAAGACATTGATTCCATTTGTAGGTGAACCCATAGACCCATAGTATGCACTCATAGGTCTTGATCTGAACTAGTTTGTATATAACAAATTCCATGGAGTGGCATGAGGCAATTCATATACAAGCAATTATAGTCTTAATTATAAAGGAGATGACAATTGTTTGTTGTCAAAGCAATCTTGGCTACTTAATACATCAAAGTTGCCTTGAAAATCCTATCATACTAACATTAAAGCCTACATGAATCTCCTACTAGTCGATAAACAATGACTAAGTGTTGGTGGTGCCGGAATGGCTAGTACCTACGAGATTCGGCTGAAAACAGGGCACATAACCGAAACAAACAACCCCAACACTAAGTAAAGTCAGTGAAGTTAACATCTTACACAATGAAACCACAACTACTGTGCAATTTAACACCCATCTACAGTCGAGACACTTAAAACTACTACTCAAGCAAACACCATAAGTGGTCGAATGAATCTTGAAACTGCGCCTGTCACATACTTATGAGCACTCTTTACGTTCATCTTCTCGCTTATCTCATTGGGAAAACTGCTCAATAAGTGGTCACCATTGAGAACTGCAGCCAAATGAACTACTTCACTCTGGAATTCTGATAGCGGTCGGTCTTCAATCAGCTCTGTAGTTCTCATAGGAGCCACATCTGGCAGCACTTCTGCGATCACCATGAAACATACATACTAAATGGTTCCAAATTTCTCACTAAGCTATTAGCTAGGAAAGCACAGTATTAACCAAGTGAGATAGATACCTGGACAATCTGTTCGAGGTGAGCTTAACTGTCCTACGACCTCCTCAAATGTCTCGGCTCAAGCATCTCTGTGAGTCAAGAAGTTAGAGGAGAGATTGAACATTTTCTTTATGGTTGCAGGTATGGAAGAGTGTTCGAATTCAGAGTTCGGCATTGGTCCCTTTGGACCACTGATCACTGTCATTTAAAACAATTACACATATTAGCTAAGCAGGATGTAACAAGTTTGACAAAGATTCAAGTATACATCACCTCAAGACCCAACATTGTACTCTTTGCCTATATAACATACAAGCAATGGTGAACAACATATGGGAATGGCAAGTATGTTCAAGGAAGTGAAGTAGCTAGAACTCTTAACAAATAAATTCGGCAGTCGAAAAACTTCAAAACTTAAAAAAAATAATAATCAAGGAACTAAAACTATCAAAAAAGTATTCTAATATTTGAAAAAATACCAAAGAAATATGAAGTAGAGACAGAAAGATTACCAGTTCCTTTCTTGATCAAAGGAGAGACCATGATAGTGGGAACACGAACTCCCAATCGATCGAACTTGAAGAAGGACGGTGCAGGGCCAGTGTTGCCGTCAGGACTTGGTACATTAAGGTATGGAGTGGTGACATGATCATAGAAACCACCATGCTCATCATATGTTATGACAAGAAGTGTTTCATTCCATTGAGGACTACTTCTCAATGCCTCGTACACCTCCTTCACTAGCTTCTGCCCATTCGCGACATCATGGGACGGATGGTCATCATTGGCAGGCATTCCCTTGATATCAAAGTACCTAGGCTCAATCACAGTTAAACTCGGAAGCTTCCCATCTCTAGCATCATTCTTGAACTTCAAATCAAACTGATGAAACTTCTTAAAATACTTCAACTGCCAAAAAGCTACAAATTACCAACCATTTTTACAGCACAAACATACATACATGCACAATATTTCATCAAGTATACTAGAAAATTTGTCTCCAAACACACATGAAACTCCATATCTCCTTAAGCATACATAAAGAGGAGATCAAAATAAACAAAACAAAAAGAACAGAACATGATGGGAAAATGGTGGCCAACTTACCATCACAAGTGACTATTGAAGAGAAGATCAAGAAGACTTGAACAAATACAGAGAAGATCAGACTAAGACGCAGAGAAGCCATTAATGATGTTTTTATGAAGATTGAAGATCCGGAGCAGAGTAGAGCAGTTGCTAAGTTTATCACAAAGAAGAGTAGAAACCATTATCACAAGAGAGATTCTAAATGTCGAGGGAAAGGGCGAGGAAACGAGCGAGGGAAATGAGCTGGCGAGGTGAAAGCTGTTCATTTTCCTCGAAATTCGTGCGTTGACTTTTTTTATGCAAATCTCGAGAGAAATGAACGGCTTTCACCTCGCCAGCTCATTTCCCTCGCTCGTTTCCTCGCCCTTTCCCTCGACATTTAGAATTTCTGTTATCACAAAGAAGAAAGAATGAAAGAGAATGAACTCCTTTCTCCGTTTTAAGTTTCAAAACTTTTAGTTTTCCCGTTTTTTTTTTTTTTTTTTTTGAAAATTCAGTTGGGCACGTGCGAGACACCCTCCTTGGCATGTGCCAAGGAGCCTCCCAGGCGGCCACCCAGGCGCTGACCCAGGCCAGCTAGAATCTCCCTTCAATAATGGAAGCACACTAGGCATGAGATAAGTGCGAAGAGGCTAGTGGCAGCCCTAGATACCTCACTGGGTGCTGTCCCACTGTAAACTGAAGTTGGGCGCTGATTTGTGCTGCTTCATTAGGTTGGACTCCTGTTAAGAATAACAAACTCTTCAAAAATAGGAGAATTCATGATGTTATTTGAACCTTTTTAGTCTTGCTGTTCAAACCTACACAAGTCCTGGTAATATTATTTACTAGATGAGAACTTTCACCTTGATTGTTGTTTATGAATACTTTTAATTTCCTTATAACGAGCCTTCCTTGAGATGGTAATGAATCACGTCTAAGCTCGGTACCAAGACAACCTATCTCACCCATGATAGATAAGAAGGGGGATAATGGATCTCCTTGGCAAGCCCCTCACAAAGAAGGGAAACCCCCCTGAAAACTCCCCTGAAAGAGCACAGAGAAGTGACAAACTAGACTAGCTAGACCCAATGCCAAGCCTCTGGCTCATTGTTTCTAAATTCATCTTCCATACCATGTTTGTATGAACATGGAACCCACTGAACTCAATGCAGAGGACAGAGGTGATTCATACATAAATAAGCAAAACCAAATGCCTGAATTTGCTTTTTCATCTCTATGCACTGCAATGAACCTCATGATAGTAATCACCTGATGTTAGACTGATTAAGGAAACAGATAAAACTATGGCCCTTCATCGGGTTCAAAACCCATTTTCTCTGAATACAAGGTACGCACGAGCATAACCAATGGAAACATAAGGCAAATAAGATGGTGATAACTGATAACAGCAGACATTAGCGAAATAAGAAACACATAATTGAATGACAAATGGTACAAGCCTACATCGGTAGATAGCAACATAGTACTTAAACTAGGCACAGACACACTTGATGAAATAACAATACAGTCTCAAACAAAGCCTTTCCAGGATAAACATTTTGAACAATCTGATAAAGTAAAACGATTTCATTCACTCTGATTCTTGCAGCCAACGGGTTTGAAAGCTAATTAGGCACACCTGGAGGCTCACCAGGAATAGTACGACTTGGAGGTGGTGCCCTTGGGATGTATGGCATAAGAGGACTTCCATGTTCAATTGGTTTGTGTCTTATGGTGGCTTTCGAGCTCGGAGCAGGATCAATGAGATGGTAATCTTCCACATCCAACCTACCAGAGTTCTTCAAGCTTGGATGATGGTTTTCCTAGGAAGAACATGCAAAAAAATTATTATACATCTTTACTATCTTCTTAGACTATTACAAGCATGCAAAAAGTTTTCCTGAGTCAGGGGTTTACCTTAAGTTTCCTATTATGCCCTGTCACAGGTGTACCGCTTCCTTGGAAAGCAAAGTCTGCTAATTGTAAGAGGAGTTTCAGTATTCAACCAGGCTGAACTTGATGTGCAAATGGTATGTGAAGGGGTGAATGTTGAATTAACACATTTACAGAGAGGTTAACTTGGTTGAGGACACATTCATAGCTAGAGGTCTTGTCTTGCAGAATTTTAGAAACTATACGGAGCAACCAATTGATATTCGTGTTATGATTTGCTTGGAAAACTGGGTACTCTGTATATACATTTTAAGAAGTAATAATTTTTTTTGTGTTTTTTCCGCTCATGTAAGTGAGTCATATGAGTATAATTTGATCCATATATAGTGCATACATGATAGAGTAGGTATGCATTGGTTTCTCAAGGGGTAAGGCTCATTACGTCCCCCAATTTTTAACTTATGGTATTCACATTTTAATAGACTGGTCGGGGTCTACCTAAACCCCCTCCCTACCATAGTGTTTCTGTCAAAAAAAATAAAAAAATAAAAAGTAAAAAAATTGCGCAAATGGTAGAATCTATAGGATGGGAACTGTGAATACATCCCATGATGATGCTAACGCCAGGGGCTTATGTAACCACACACACCCAAAAAATAAAAACCAATAAGTTCGTATAATATAATCAATTGGGCTGAAATCATAGTATTTCTCTATGTACAGGCTGTGATTGAATTCTCACTCATCCTTAAAGCAAACCAAAATCAATCCAACCATGCATAGTTTCATGAAACTAAGGCCTTAATTAGATAAATTACAAGTGTGCCTTTTCAGTAAGTGATTAAAGATTGAAGGTTTTCTCATGTCTATCCTCACTGACGAAGATCGTATGGTATGGTGTATAGAAAGCAAAAGAACAATTTTTTTAAGAGCCAAGCCCCTAGTACCAGATCGACACCAGGAAAGCTTCAAGAACGTGATGAAGATGAAGAAAATAGATGAAAATGAAGAACAAAAGAAGAAGAATAACAGATGAAGAATAGAAGAACAAATGAAGAAGAAGAACATATGAAGAAAAACAGATGAAGAAAATAGGATAATAGATGGTCTTGAGGCTCCCCTGATGCCTATCTATCGCTGACTCTTAAGAATTGTTGGAAAACAAAATTACTAGATGTTCTCTCTAGTTCATTTCAGTTTTCTAGATTTCCTTAAGAGAAATTATGACAAAACACAATCATAAGTTATTAAATTTCTGGTGGTAGCAAAATAAATTGTAAAAACACACATATCTTTTTAGTATCATAGAAACATTCGTTTTGCAACTTCATAGATGAAATGATTCAATGGAAGAAGGAAACAAAAAATGTTACCATAAAAGGATGAGTTGCTCCTTGTAGAGGCAAGAAACACAAGAGCGCCACCAACAACCATGAACAACACCCAAACCCCAAAAAGCCTCGTCATCAGAGCTCACTTTTTTTTCCCTCTGTTACAGTCCAAGCTTGACTCTCCAACCATCCTTATAAAGAACTAAACTGGAGTAAACACCTTGAGAGCTCCAAAGGAAATTAGCTTTAAAATAGTAGACAACACAAGCAGCTTATCTTTTATGTTATTTTCCCTGTATGATTTATCCTGTTATCTTTTAGCAACACAGGCATTGATTTCTGTTGAGCTGTGATAGAGGGGAGTGAAGAGAATTGAATGCTAAGAAAATGGTGGGAAATGAGCCATTATCTTACTTAGTAGTAGGTGCATGTAATGAAGAGGATAATTATGGTCCTTGGAGTTGTTCATTCTTGCTTAGCATTCACGGAAATCACATCTCATTACCATTCATAAGAAGCTATTGTTATTAGTTGTAAGTACTTCACCAACTGGTTTTTTTTTTTTTTGTTAAAAACATATAACATATATTACTAAATCAAATTACAGTATTGTTGGGCTGCTATAGCAGCGAGGTTGTGAGCCTCATAGTTAAGGTTTCTACAGACAAAATTACAGAACCAAAGGCTATGAAAAGAAAGCAGTTTTGTATGTTGCTAATTAGTGGTCGCCATGCTCAGTCCATGGTTGATCTAGGTTGTCGCTGATTATCACGTAGAATGGAGTGAAGGGTCCATGAGTCTCCCATAAAAAAACATGTTCTCAATTGCTTAGCTTGGATAAGAAGAAGAGTCGTTTCAGCTACATAGCACTCCGCCATGGTATTGTCCATCACCTTCCCTGTGATCGGGTAAGCCACCCGTTTTAGTACTTCACCATGCATGTTGACCGCAAAAAGTTTGACCGCTTCCTATTGACATTGGACAAAAAACTAGCGTCATATGTGACCACTATCATGTCTGGATCCAAGAAATGAGGAATAAGTTTGAGCTGTGAAGATCTAAGGTAAAGTCTGTCTAGCGGAATGGATCTGGTCTCGAATCATTGCTACCTAGAAGGTGGCCAGCTCAGTATGGGGGCCCATAGGAGAATTTGAGGAAGAAACAGAAATAGGCCAAGTGTCAGTGACAGCTATTTGAAGGGCATGATGAATATAAACCGGATTATTATTGTCTTCAGAGGTAAGGGTGCCCTAATGCCTTGTTTAATTAGAATTTGTAGAAAACTATTGTTGTTTCCAAGTAGATTGGTACTTTGAAAAGACATCCTAAACCTCTGAAAGTTGAATTTGTTTTTTTGAAAAATGCAATTGTTACGGGTTTGCCATATGGTCAGAATGAAAGTTACAAATTGAGATGACATTTCCTCCTTATAATTGGGGTGAGTCTTCGCAATATCCCACATGAACTTTAGGAAGAGGGAGGTACTGGGCACTCCAAAGTTATCATTGAGCCAGTCAATTAGGAGGGGCGAGAGAAGTCATAGTTGATGCATGATCGAACAAAGGAAGGGCAGGTAAGTAGCATCTTTCTGTGTGACTATTACAGAAAATTTAACAATCTTCTAGAGGTGTGTGCAGATGAGTACTTCACGAACTGTTAATTTGCACATAACATACAAGACAAGGTCATCTTGCGCAGTTGATGGACCACAATTCACACATTGAAAGGCGGACTTTTGGTTTTATCTACTTTTTAACTACAATTCAAAAGTGGTTGTGCTAGAGATGTCAATATTCTGGATTACCTATAACGCCTTTCGCAAATCTTACCATTTACAGGAGAAATCAATATTATATGAACAGTGATAGGGGCAAACGTGAAATTTCCTTAGCCGTAATTATTTACTTTTCTATCAACTTTCTTCTATTCGAATGATATCATTACCTTCGACATTTCTAATTGTTTACGGGCACAAACCAATAGTATATGAACATGAAAAAGGATATATTTGTCTTACCAATCAAAATCTTAATACAAATTTTTGTTTTAATCATTTCCAATATTTGGAATTTCACCAATGCCTTCCAGTGGTGGGCTGGACTTGGACCTTAATCTTTCACTATAGTTGAGTTGGGTTGGACCATTTGATGATTCAAGAAAGGCCCCGTGAAGCAATGGGGTTGATCATATGGTCTAGATTAGTTTAGTTCATGAATTGTTGATCACTTTTATGTAAATTTAATTTTGTACCAAATTTTTAAAGTTTAATGATACTCAATTTAGTGAAGGTTATTCTTAATTGCTTTTGTTATCCTAATTATATAGGCAGAGAACATTTTAAATTTTCTTGTAGATTGAAATTAAATGGTCAATAATTTGTTTTAATATTTAATAATTTAGTAAATGATCCATAATTTTTTTTCATATTAAGTGATTTGGTGACCTATTTGGGGTCCCAAGGTGCCTTGACACGTGGAAAGTGTGTAGTCATGCTCAAGATGACACGTAAATTTCGTTATGTAGACAACAGCTTGTTGTTCACTTACAGAAAATTAATTTTCTTATCAAACATAAATCAAAGGTGCATTTCATGCTTCAATATAGTTGAAGCTTTATGGGTGTATTTTATTTGAGCGCAAAGTCTAATTTTTCTTGTTGTTGCTGAGAGCTATATGGATGCACCTATTAAAAAAAACAAGAGTTTAGGCGCATGGAGAGAGGTGGGGGTGGGCAATGTCGGTTCGGTTCGGTTTTGAGCCCCAAACCGATTTCGAACTGATTTAATTCGGTTTGTCTAAAATCCAAACTGAAACCGAATTTTGTATTTGTAAACCGATGAATTCGGTTGAACCGAATTTCGGATCGGTTCGGTTCGGTTGGACCGAAATTTCAGGCTCAAGCATTTGAAAGACTTTCATTTAAACATATCCAATTTTTTTACAGGTCCAATTTTTTTATAGACTCAATTTTTAGCCCAAAATTGAAAACTTTGAGAGAATGGGGTGATTTAGTGCAACAGGGTGTATTGCAATGCATTTGTTGCACTAATCAAGTATTGACACCTACTTTTTATTTAGTTATTTATATATATTTAATTAATCGGTCGGTTCGGTTATAAATCGGTTGGTTCAAAACCACAAACCGATTTTGAACCGTTTATAATCGGTTCGGTTCGGTTTAAATTATTTTCTTTCTACTCATATTTCGGTTCGGTTACTAAACCGAATTTGAAAATCGGTTCGGTCGATTAACCGAATTTAAATCGATTTTTGCCCACCCCTAGTGCGTACCGAGCTCACTTGCCAACCAACACACAACAAAGGGAGCATTCACGTCCACAGGTAAAATCGCATTCAGATGACAAGGTGTGTCAGTTTATTAACCATTCAGATCTATTTTTACCTCTTCGGTGACTTTAAAAGAGAAGATATTACAGGAATTAATATGGCACAGACACACCCTTAATTTCAATGTACCATTAGAACACCATGAATCATGAAAAAATTGAATGAACAGTTGGGACATTATCCAATAGTTGAAGTTGGAATCTTCCCCAAAAAACAGATGAGCAAAATCTTACAAATGATGCCCTAAAAGTTGTGAACTTGTTGGATGCTTCATTGCCTTAAACACGTAAGTTCACTACTTCTCTAACGCATTTTGGTTCTCTGACTTGAGAAATGTTAGTATTCAAGCTATGATACACACAAGATCTAGAGACGACTTGGAGAAGGATGCTAAACAACCAATAAAAATGATTTCAAATGATTTAGCTCAAGTTGCAGGAGACAATCACAAAACTTTTGTTCAAGGTTTCTTTAATTTTAATCAATCTTCAATTGGGTAAATATTACCAGACTATCCCTATAAATAACTACATTTCAGCAATATGCTGGCATAATCGCTGACATCCACATTTGCACAGCCTCATCTATCAGCGGTACTGCAAAAAACAGCATAGGCTATAAGAAAAATGAATCTGAAACAGTACTAACATGCAACTACAACAAAAGTAAAACAAAACACACAAAACATTTAAGCCCAAAGAAAGAAAGGGTCATCAAATCTAACCTTGATGAAACCAATTTCTGATGCATTGTTGCGGAAGCATTGCCGACAACACATCAAATCAACTAATACTTTCTAATTAACCCATGGGGGTTGCCACAAACACGGCTGTTAAAAAAAAAAAAAAAAAAAAAAAAAACCAAACCATATTTATTAGTGAAAACTTTTGACACTGAAACTTAATTAGTCTTAAATCAAATTTGGTAAATACTTTATTTCATCCACGTTGAAATATTCAATGATTCCAATCATGACAGGCTGGCAAGGTTAAATATAATATGATTGACAAATTGAAAACATTTTAAGTTCACCATTAACATGATTGGGATTTTTATGGATGAACGTAAATTGAATCCTTGGATCGTTTATATGCTAGAGTAACCCAAGGAGAAAAAGTAAAAGTTTTTAGTAATGTGGTAAAATAGCAATCAAAATACTAAAATGCATGGAGAGTTACTATTAGATCACCTTCGAATTACAAAAGAAAAAAGTGCTATCAGCGAGACTTCCCAATAATTGGTTTTGGCCTCCCATGAATCAGACAACCAAATCGGTAGTTTTGCCTGGGATTATGAAGGCCATTATTGGACAATAATAATAATAATAATAATGATAATACTCATGTGATGTATTCCAATAAATCATCGACAATGGCCAAATATTTGAACTAGCATTCCATCTCTTAAAATTAATTAGGAATACTAAAACAATGTATGAAAAGATACTAGTAGACCACCTTTGAATTGAAAAAAAAGAAAATGTGTCATCAGAGAAACTTTCCAAGGATTCTCGATGTTGGCCTCCCATGAATCAGACAAACACTGTTATGATTTTGGCTGGGATTATGAAGGCTCAGTGCTACGCTACAAACTTATAAAACCATTCATTTCAAACTACGCTTGGATATGTATGGATCAAGATCATTTTATATTTCAATCTTCTCACACCCGCTGTTAAAAAAAAAGGATGAGTTCAATAAAGAAAAAATAGTATCATCACATGTACGCAGAGATTGGGAGAGGGAGATTTGGTTACCAAGTGCGAGATCCAGGGCCGTAGCTCTTTGGATGAGAATTCCACACATTTGAGTGCCCCATCGTTGCGACTTCTTCACTCGCTCTTAACAACTCGGAGAGGCGAAAAAACCCTAATTGTGGCTTTGTAGAATGGATGACCTTCTCTATTTAAACATTAACAAAGAATGTACCCAATAAGCAAAAGCTCATTTGGGTCAGCAATAAAGCTGGTGTGAGTAATCTTCATCCCAAAATCAATAAATTCGCACGTGATAACATCAAACTAAGCACAAATAATAAACAACCACACCAACAAGTAGTTCCTCAATAAGGCAAATGTTTCATGCAAGAATAACACAGTTCAAAGAATTTAGTTCCTCAACGAGGCAATCATGTCATCATCCCAATTAAGTAAATATGCATTTACTTGTACTTACACTGTAGAAGTTGATTATGGCAACTCTGACCTGCAGAAATATTAGTGGACTTGCCATCCTGCATGAAAAAAGTTAGAAACAGTATAAACGTAATTTATTAATTAAACAGTTGTCTTCGTACAATATTTGACTTACGCATATTATTCATTTTTATTTAAATTTGATTCATTTTTAACGGATTGATCACTTAGACGACACCACATTTGCACCACCTCCGTGCTGAACATACATGCACGTATGTCTCTCTCATATAAAGGAGGACTTCTCCGCCATCCATGCCCAAGTGAGGACACATCACATACATGTATGCATCACCGGATACTCATAACTATATGAGTAACAAAAGCCACTCTTGGACTATCAATACGCATAAAGTCACGTCACATTTTTTACGGATAAATATCAAGCATATTTTAGGCATTCCAAAACCACCACCTTTCTGCAAGACTAACCCGAAAGTTATTTTAGTTTCTCTATAAGGGGTGCCCCACATCCGCAAGACAACCCGTAGGTTATTTAGTTTATCTATAAGAGAGGGAAAATAATAAACAAAAAGAGGTGTGGTAGTTCTAAGTAATACAATTCCAGGTGATTAAATTTTCAGGAGTCAAAGTTTACAAATATCATTTATTTTTGATATTTCAATTTTCTCTCACAACGACACTTTGTCATTTATAAATCGATTCACCACAATCTCCGCTCATACTTTTTAGGGAAACATAACATTTGACACCTTGTCAAATCATAAACAATTTAACCACAATATCCTCCAATTGATTTGAGGAACATCCTAGCATTTTCCTAAACAAGTTTTTCAGAACATTAGCAGAAAATGACAGTTTACTGAAAGAAAAGCCAAACTAAAAAAATCTCACACATCAAACAAATCAAAATAGTTACCAAATAAATGCTCATTTTAATAACATGATAACCACATATTGGCAACCCAAATAACCAATTTAATAAAATAGCATATCAAGGCAGGAATAAAACACTTCTAAAGAAAAGTTCCAAAACAAAAATATATGCAATTTATTGAGTATAAAAAGATGTCTAACTATAACATCAAACTACAGATTCATTCACCAATCTATTCAGCAATCTTCATATGCTTACCATAACAGAAGTTTCATGTACTACTTGCAAAGAATATTTACTCTCACCTCTTACCAATAAATTAGAAATAGAAATACTGCCTTGTAACAATTCCGATTTTCCTGAAAGCATAAGAACCCAGGACACAACGAAGTTGGCTTGGTACCTTCATACCCTAAAAGCCTAAAAGTCAAACTAGGAATTCAATTAATTCAACAATGTTATCTGGTGGGCTGAAGTATAAGCAACAACACAATAAAGGGCATATAAACTTTTTGGAGCATAGATGAACAAAGCCAAAACTTTATCACAATGAGCATTAATTCCAAATTCCAATTTACCATTTAGCAAAATTTTGTGTATTTCATGTTTCTGATATATTCTAAATCTCCATCTACTTGGCAACTACCCATTCGAGTAAACTCTGCTCTTCTGGTATTGTTCCTGGAATTATAAACCAAAAAAATATTTCTCACTGTTATCATGTTTTAGCCTCAAACAAAGGAGTAAGATTACCTTAATCTTAACATTTTTAGACTATAACCCTTTAACCTGTTGTTTCCACTGACAAATGAATATAATCAATAAGACAGTTGAAGCTAAACCCAAATCCTTAATCCTTGTATGCGCCTAAATAATTTAAGTTTGAGTTGCCTCTTATGATACCTAACACAATGATGCTTTGAGCATTGGTCCATAAGTATTTAGCTGAGATATTCAATATTTTCTTCAATAAAGATATCTGATCATATTAAAGGTAGAAAGTGTTGATAACTTCGATAAGAGTATTGCAGACAGGGATTGCCTCAAAACTTCACCAAGCAAGGATGAAATGTGAGTGTATTAATGACAAGAAGTTCCTATTTTATGGTCAAATTATGAGCAAAGACGAGTCAAAATTTGTTACATTGAACGAGTTCTAGATGACCTCAAAACAGATTGGCGCTTGTCTAGAATTTGGTTCAAGTAGAAACATCAAGTAAGATTTCGAAAATATTTATGCCCTCGTGTTTCCATAATGAAGAGTTGCTTTGCAGCAAATGTTGATCCCTATTCTGTCACAAGTTTCCATAATGAAGAGTTGCTTCAGCTATTTGAAATCCGTCATTTCCGCTCCTCTATAAATTAGCAAATTTTTAAAATTTGCCACTTCATTTCTAATCAGCTGTGAATCCCGTCGTTTGTACATGTAGTCCATATTCTCCGTAAAAGACTAAAATAACTAAAGAACTATCTGCAGTTCATTTTTATCATTCACTTCAAAGACCATATCTAATGGAGTCGGGAGGGTTCATAAATCATAATCACCTAAAATAACATTCGTTTCCCCATTTATTTCAGAATGTTGATCACGATCATCGTTGCGAAGTAAAGAAGCGATCGAAGGGTTTGCAGAGAGCGAGAGAGGGCAGAGATATCTAAATTTGAAGTTTGTGTGGAGAAGATGAGATCGTTTATTCTTTTACCAAAATCTCTTTGCTCTCTTTTAATCTTTGTAGGCTTGTAGTTGTGTTTTATAGAGAAAATGATCTGAAATGAAATGAAACTTGAATGAAATGTACGTAGAACGAAATGGAATAAAAATGAAATGAAACTCGGGCTGGGCCGCTTAACAGGCGGATTCTAGAATCTAGAACCGAGGACCAAGCCGAAATTATCGGGCCGGGGCTAAAAACTAGACCGAAAGTTAAAAGGAAAGAAAAAAACGAACCGACCGGGTCGTTCCGGACTGGTTTCTGGTTCGGTTCGATTTTTCAGTCTAAAATGCCCACCTCTAGTATCTATAGGGATACAAATAGAATCCTAACTAGGAAATGAAAACTAATTCTAATCTCGGTTAATCTAGGAAAAATAATTCTAATCTCGGTTAATCTGCTATTCCTATAACTACAATCGCTGTTAATATTCTCCCGGGCATAACATACTAGAAAGATAGGGATGAACAACCAACTGAAAGATAGGAATGAACAATCAACGGAAGTAGTCTTTGATGGCACGTAAGAGGATGAATTATATAACTATTATAATTCTTAACAATCTTGTGGTGTATTCCACCGGATGGCATGATACTTGAGGAGGTTCTTTACCGAAAAAATTGAGTCTATTTTGAAGTACATCCAAAGAAAACAAAAAATGTCTCGGAGTTTAATCCCTGTGGTCACTCGGAAGTTCATATCTAGTTGAATGATTTTACTTGTAAAGGTTACAGATTCCATTTTGGAGTAAAATTTTGATGACTGCAGGTCAGATTCAAACTTCCCTACTCAGATTCAATTCTCATAGATCTTTTGATAATTACACACAATGGAGAAGCAAGTTGGCACTAGGTAAACCTGCATAGCTTCCCTGCTTCTGTGAAGGAAAACTTCGACCCCTCACGTACTCATGTCACGCGGATCAGAAACACAACCATCATGAATATACAAGTCATGGCAAACATTATGAGCCAAGTGAAGCATGATGTCTTGGAACTCTGTGAATATATCTCCATCGCTCGTGCATTAGCATGTCCAGTGCTTGCTAAGCTGTGCTCCACTGCCTTCTCCGTAGAATCAAGTAGCTGAAGCCAAAGCATAACCAAAGAGAATTAGTACAATCATGCTAGAAATGTATTTCATAGATGTCATGTAAAGTTGAATGTGATGGGCAACACATCATTAATGTAAAACTGTAAAGATTTGTGCAGGACATGCAAGTGTCTAGGTAACTAGTCAATCACTATAATTTACTTTGAATGTGATGATATTTTCAATTTTTCCCCAACACAACAGCAGCTAATGTAATCATCACCAAATTATACATTTGATGCAAGGTGCACTTAAAATAGTTTAGAACCCAAAAGAACACAATTCATCTGCCATCAACTTGAGGTTGCAAACCCTGAGACTGAACATAAGGGTGCGGGAATAGACATACCCCTTAGACAGGAAGGGGATCATAGACAGCAGTAAGAGATGTGTCATTTCATTACCATGGCAAAATTTCGAGTACCTAACCTTCTTGGTTATCCAAACTAAACTATCTATTTAGTCTTCAAGTTCAACCATCTTGAAACTATAGGAATGAATCAATCTCGATTCCACATGTTAGTAACTGAAATGGATGTGAGCCCTCGCTCGCTTCGTGATAGAAAACTCTTACCTTTCCACATATTTTAATACGTATCTTGAGGCACACGTGTTGAAAATGGGATTAAACTTTAACACATGGTTTCTGATGTGAATATTTAATTTTTCTCAAAATTTCAACTCAAATGATATAGTTTCGTTAAGTCATGTATATGTAGAGTACTTCAGACGACACACATGCTGAAAATAGGATGAAACTTTAACATATCGTTTTTTATGTGAATCTGTAATTTTCCTAAAAATTTCAACTTAAATGATATAGTTTTGTTAAGTCGTGTATATGAAGAGTCCTTCAGACCTTGTGTAAATGAAAAGCTAGTGGCTCCTAAAAGTGTTGTTCAGTACTGAGGCGATCGGGCTTTTTTCAATGCGAAGCGGCGCATGGATGCATAACAAGGCATACATCTTCATTTTTTGGGGAAAAAAAGAACGAAAATTATTAAAAAATCATTGAAGTTTTTTAAAAAAGTACGAAACAATGATCAATGCAAGAGATAACATGAAACTAATCATAAAAGGAGTTAAAGAATAAGAACATTCATCGTGCACATTATAACCAACATTTAACTCATACGCACCAAAGCGAGTTTTGGCCGCCACTTCGCATCAATCGTTTTTAAAATAGTCCTAATGTGCCAATTTCTACATTTTTAAATTTAAAAGACAAGAGATAATAGTAACAATAATAAGTTAATAACCATAAATGAATAACTAAACCCTTTCCATCCATCAAATGAGCTATATGAAAGTTTGGATTTACATAATTTTTTTGCCTCAAAACCAAGTAAAAAAGGAAAGCAAACTCTTCCGTCATCACAAATATCTGAGAATAATGCATACACTAATCTCTAAGTCCTCCATCTTTGCAAATGCTACTTCTTGCATATCTTTGTGAAAAACCGTTCCTCTCCTTAAAATGTTTGCTCATGTTTACTCCTACAAGAAGATGGTAAGGTTCTAGTTCACCACTGCAAGTGGGTCAACGAACACGATGGATTTGAATCACATGTATGGCGTCTTCACGAAGTTTCTTAATTGTACACCTAGTAGATTTCCCTAAACTAGGTTCTACAAGCTAAATTGTCTTCATGAAACTTAGGTTCCACGATGACGTGGCTTTCAGATGTTTGGCACATATCCATGGTTGATAGAGTTTTCTCTGATAAGCATTTGAGGAGTGTAATCCGTTTCAGATAATTTTTCTGCAGTACATGGGATTGCTTTCATTTGCCTTGGCTTTGGGTTGAGGAAGTTTGGAGTTCCTTGGTTTTGGCATGAGGAAATCTGTTGTTACTACAAAACTCTGGTTATGGCTTCAACTTGATGAAGAATGGATGGAGAAGGCGATCAACCTTCTTATATTATATTAGATTCACTCTAAACTAGCTATGATCAAACATGATCAACATGCAATGATCTTGACCACACGTCATCAGTTACTTTTTATGGATGGTCAAAGCTAACAAAAGGGTTTATATTTGATTTCGGGGAATTGTTTAACATCACATATTTGCCACAAGTGGAAAATATGTCCTAAAACAATGCACGAGAACCAAACATGAATTGAAACACACTTCTTAACATTTTGGGCAACACCAAAAGTGGGGATTTACTACCTCTACCTGTTAAAGATTTTGATGCTTTATCTTTTCACTATTGCATAGGCTCTCGCAAGTTATATCCTGAGTTACTGATTTTCCCTTTATAATAAAAGATGATAACCTTCCTTACTTCTAAACCTCTACCTTGAAAGCAGTGTTTCAAATATCAGTTTCAAAGGGTACAAGTTGGTTTGCAGTAGATTTCCCTATACTATTTGTTGGACATTTAGCTAGAACAAAATTTAAGGTGGTGATTTGGAAGGAAGGTTATCATGGAACATTGGCAACTCTAATTTATTTTCTTTTGTAATGATTCAAATTAATTGAGTCTCAAGTATAGTACATCATGGATTGTCCTTAAAATAATTAAGGCACAAGTGCAGTAGAGTACTCGAATCCCAATTTACAATCCAAATATAAAACATTGAAAGACAAGTATGGTACCTGCCATGCCCCACTGATTTCAAAATCCCCATCGCCACTTCCGAAACAATTGTGTGCCTATCCTCGAAAATTTTTGCATTAAGCTCTTTCCAAGTATACCAACACATATAGCGTAAGGCACATGCTTACAGAGGAGTCTCCTTTTGGAGAAAGGATGTAAACAAGCTCCTGTTGAAGAATTCATCAAACCCGGGTAACACCCATGCCAAACAATATAAAGGCACAAAAATGATCCCAAAACCTACCACTTACCCATTGACAATGAAGGAGCAGATGTGAAGCGCTCTGAAGAAGAGCTCACACATAGCACACTCTACATCAAAATTCCACTCCTGTGTATCAATGGAAGTAACCCCAAACCAGTGACTACTGGGAATTTCCTTCCTCCAAACCAAGTTTACCTAAAAGCTACCAAACTAAAGGAAGATTCTCATTTGCCAGATGATTGAAGATTGGTGTTTGGCTTGGCCAAATCTTAAAGTGGTGTAACTTGAGAATTTCTAGGTAATTTCAGATGGCCAACTTTGCCAGTAATAATTTTGTATTGGTGTTGTCATGTTCATTGTACATCCACTATTGTATTCCTTCTCTAGTGGTCAAGGATAATATTTTTCACTTTTCAGGGGGCAAAAAACGAAAGGATCTCAAGCTTTCTCATCATGTTTATCGTGAAAATGGTCAATCTTGCTTAGACAAAGTTCCTTCCAATTACCTCAAATCACCTAAATGAACATAGTGCATCATGTTTACAACACAATTATGGTGTCAAAAGATATATAATCGTCTTTTATCAGATCGTGGGGCTTCCAATAGTCAAAAGTTACCTAAATAGGCATTGTACATCATGCATTTCACATAACTTAAATGTCAAGTGAAAGATAACATATATTATCCGATTCTGGGCAACAACATACCTTATCTGTGTCTTGCAAGGACCGATTCATTATAAAGCTACTCTCCTTAAGCTGCCGTGCCAGCCCAACCATTTCTTCTGTCAAATCATCTTGAAGCTTTCTGTTTAAAGTTGAGACAGAATGACAAAGGAAACGTGAAGACGTCAAAAAGTAATCACACCAGATCTTGAAAATCTCAAAGGATGCATGTGTGCGTGTTTGGTCCCATGGGTATGGATTAAGCCCAACTGATTATGAATACACACTTATAAAAATAGTTTGTTTGGCCTGATGGTTTGCCATCTAGCCCTTTTGCCAAAGGCTGCTAGCTCAGTTGGTTTGTGTTGACATCAGAAATCTAGGATTCGAACCCTACCAAAGGTGTTTATGGTTCACATGTCTAATAAAAACCACTGCTCTTTAAAAAAAAAAATCAACCATGAAAACAGTTGCAATCTCGATGGAAAGAAATAGGAATACCTGTGCTTTTCAACGTGTGCCTGTGCTGCAGCATCCAACTTGACCCGCTTCAATGGATCATTATCCGTAATCTCATTAGTTACATCTTCTACTTTTGTTTGAGACCTCATTTGTTGCAACACATCACCATTAAATACGGCAATAAGAGGCAATGAAGAGAGACCCTTTGAGTAAAAAAAAATAAAAAATCGAAAGCTTTACTTACACTAATCTCCTACGCAAACCTTGAGGAGAGGGAGCACGATTCTCTTCGTCTTTCTTAGAAGAGATTTGCCCTTCTAAAGTCTTATCAACAGCCTCCAAGGGTTCTTGCGTAGAAGACTGGAAATGTTGACCAATAGCTGATTAGGGCTGTTTTACTATCCAAAATGTACATTTGAACTACAACACTCAGATGCATAACTTTGTTTGCAAAATAATACAAATCCATACCATGAACTCCACTGAAAAAGTGTTCTTAGTTTCAGGTGTATAAAAACAACTTTGACCACGAGCAGAGAGAGGGGATGGTCATCCCATTAGCGTAGACACTGGACCCTTTTAACTACAAATGACCTTCTGAAAAAAATTATAGAAGAACCTAAAAATCCAATTGCCAACGCCTGTTCTCTGATTGCAGAAGCTAACCATGTCAACTTTGACTACCAATTTTGACAATGCCGGCTTGCTCAGCTGGTAGATAGTGGCAGATGGTATCAGAAGTCATCTAACCTCAAAATTGCCAAAAGATGCTAGCCCAGCAGGTAAAACTTGAGGCAAATGGTATTTAATTGGTTAACCTTGCTCGCCTTTCAAACAAATTTTTAGTAGGAAAAAGCATAGATGGATTTACCCAAGCCGTCCATGGAATGAGCTTTGGGAAAAGTTCACAAAGCAGGAAAGTATTGTATTTCTTTTTAAGTATCATAGTTTTTTAAGTAAAAAAACGGAGTAATGATAGACTCCTTTATTGTTACAAAATTTAACTGGCACATTAGACTCCTTTTTAGGGGGGAAAAAGTTAAAAAATCTGTCCTTGATAAATTTTGATTTAAGGTTTAGATTTTCAGTTTTTTTTGCAAAAAGCTCTGTAAATTATCATATCATTTGCAAAAAAACTCTGTAAATTATCATATCAAATTCCAAAAGAATACTACGATGTGGGAATGAGGAAAGAGAAATTAATTAATTAATAAATAAACAAAAAAATAGAACACTCTTTAGAATCTCATCAATAAGAAAAACTTGGAAATATCCGTTATAATATGAGCTTCGTGAAGGAGCTATCATTACACGCACCGGTATGGCTGCTAACTTGGCAGCAAGGGATTCAATCTTCTCCGAATAGTCATTCGCCTTTGCTTTCGAAAATCTGCAAAAGACCAATTCCTAATTTAAACAATGAAGAAACCCAAACGTTGCAGCATATTTACTTACAAAATGATAATAAAGGTCACAATCACATGTATGTATGGGCCTTTTAACAAAACCCAGATATGGGATGTAACATGCCATGTTATGATAGTAATGCTCTATAAACCAAAAGCAGTGATCATTGACCAAAACATCCACATAAACCTAACATTGATATTTCCCTGTTTTGCAATGTCAACATGTGGTTTTTGCATGACCACCCAAAACACAACAAAATGTCAACCCTTCATTGTACCAAGGATACCCGAAGCTGCACAAGCATCCTGGGTCACATGCTCAATGGCACCAAAAATGAATATGATTGTCTATGAGATTTGCCCAGTTGTAGCCTAATGAATAAAACGAGGGACTATATTTGTGTTGTGCAACCTTTCTTATGAAGTATGCACTCACATTCATTGTTTGGAAGGTATCGGTCTTCCCGCATTTGGTGATTGACGTCCTTGAAATTGAGAAAAATGAGACTTGGGAGCCGACTGCAAGGAAGTCTTGGAAGCTAACTCCATATACTATCTTATGGAGTTTATGGCTTGAGAAAAACAATACATCTTCCATGAATGGAAAAGATTTACAAACACTATGGGAGTACGGGCCTCCAGGTGTTGGGACAAGCATCTGTGCTTCTGAGTAGGACAGGGTTTGAAATTTTTATTCTCAATTGGGAGAACATTTTAACACACATCGAAATCTAGATTTAGCCATTTTAACTTAACTTTCCGCACCAATAAAACTAATCTGCCTTGTTCCAGGGCAATAATAATAACATCTTTGTCAAATCCCTAATTATGTTTTCTACAAAATATATGACTGTGTTCCAGGACAATAATAATATCTTCGTCAAATCCCTACAGATGTTTTCTACAAAAAATATGACTATGTAGAATCTTACAGTTGCCACTTTAGTTTTTAATACAGTCGAAACGAGGTAAGAATGGATAAAAATAAATGGCTTGAAACAAAGGTTTAACAGGTTGGTTGAAGAACACTATACCAACGTAATCACCTACAACATTATATTTTTGTAATCCAAATCATAGAAATGTGATGCTTCAGATAAGCTCTATTATGAATCAATAAAGTGCCTAAAAAAGAAGAAAAATGAAATAAAATAAAAAAACAAGTTATTCTAAAAATATGGGTTTTCATACAAGTTACTACTAACATGTATCTAAGCCACAAGTAAACTATACAGACCTTGGTAAACCTTCTGGTGTAGTTTCTGCCACTAGTTGTTCTAATTGCTCCCGTAAAGTAGCAACATACTGCGAGATAGAGTGACAGCCAAAAAATTAAATAACATAAGAAGAAGAAAGGGAAAGGCATAAGTTGCAACAACTATAAAAGAAGCCTAACAACACCTAAAACTGACAATGCACCAACAAACCAAATAACACGCAACCTGAGTCATCACACAATAACTAAGCCTCCTATGACAGGTCCAACCAACAATACCAAGACACCCAATGGCACTAGCAAGTTTCTCGATACTCTCTTCAAAGGTGTCAAAGTGAGCGTTGGTAAGGCTGATCAAATGAATTTTGGCACGATCTGTTTTGCGGCAAGGACAGATTAAAAAATCACTTCCCAAACTTTGACAAAAAACAAGTCAACATGGATTCTATTTTTAAATACCATGTACTATTCCCTCATAGAGAGATATTCACAAAGGGGGAAGAAAACCAAAGATACACCATTACCTGATTACACAAAAGAGAAGATTTCCCCATGAGAACATAAAATCATTCAGATGATAGTTCCCCTAAAGGATGCCAATACCATAAAATCAGTTCTTGGAGGATAAATGTTATAATGGTTTTGCCATGTCCTTGATAATTGTGCATCCCAAAATTATCCTATCAAAATTTGAGGTCATCTAAAACATTACCCAAAATCAATTGTTTCTACTTCCTTGGTGGACTTGGTAATTTTCCACAACCAATACAACAAGTTCATGTCTCAACGAAGACGACTATGGTAATGATACTCGAGTAAACAGTTGACTCGAGTGTGAGGTTCCCTTCAACAAGTACTGGAACAATTATTCCTTCAGTTTTTTTGCAAGTAGCTCAACTAACCGAACTTACTTGATTCGTTGGCCATATGGATTCAAGACTCCCTTTATTAACAAATACTTACAACAATGATCATTTGCAAACAAATAAAAAATTTGAATAGATTACCAATCCCTAAGAAATAGATGTAATTGAACAATCACATGGTAGAGCAAGAAATTTTGTGCTTACATGTATGAGTTTTGCTTGATTTTGTTGATGAGATGTCGTTGTGAGCAACCTCCTTAAGTTTACTTCGGTCTTGCTAAATCCCATAATGAAATCTACATGAAATATATAAACAAAGTTTGAAACAATCACAGATGACACCAATAGTCCATTGTAGTCTTCCATTCAAAAATCCATACCGAGAGGGTCTTCAACATAACAAAAAGAAAGCTTTCGTTTGGAAATTTAAATCTTTCTCAAATATATTACCTACGCATATACACAGAAATAAGTATATAAATTATTACCAAACCTGGCATGGAACCCAATTGTTAGACAAATGCTGATACTCTTTTCTGATTCAATCATTTTTTTACGCATTCTTCTTATATGCCTATTTCGCTCTTGTTCAATCACATGATTGGAGTCTCCATGAAACTAATCCAGAAGTTAAAAATTAAAACAAGGGCCCAAATGTGTTCCTCTTTGCTCCCCAAATATGTTTGCTTTTCTCCTTTTCCTAAAACCTCTTTCTGCTAGGGCTGGGCAAGAAAACAGGTCCGATATGGTTTCAGACTGTTTCAAACAATGTCAAAACATTTTCTGCTAGGGTTGTGTTGTGTTGCTTCCCTAATAGAGAAGACGAAGATGAAGAGGAGAGGAGGGCGGCAACGGCTGACAAAGAAGATGAAGAGGAGAGATCCCTGGATGAAGAGGACAGGAGAGATCTCCGCGTGCTTGACAGAAAAGATGAAGAGGAGAGGATTGAGATGATCATGGACAATAAAGAAAGGTAAAGAAGATCTCATGGGCTTGGGCGTCCTTGGGCCTTTCACATATAGAATTTGAACCGGGATAGCATGGTTCTGCCCCGGTTCAAACCGGTCCTGGCCAATCGGTTTTGTCTAGGGTCGAACAAAAAATCGAACAAACCGATTAAATCGACCAAACCAATCAAAATCGAACCGATTAGTTCGGTTTAAATTCGGTTCGGTTTTAAAAATTCAAAACCGAAGTGGTCGGTTCGATTTTCGATTTCTATGTGATTTTAACCGATCAAAACGAATCGACTGAATATATATAATAAATAATATATAATTTATATAAAATTAATATAATATGCTTAAAATAGTCGGTCGGTTCGGTTTTATTTCGATTTTGGTTCGATTTTAGTCGGTTCGGTTACAGTTTGCATAAATTAGAATCGGTTCGATTTTGGTTCGAAATTTTTAAAACCGACCAAAGTCGGTTTGGTTCACAGTTTAGGTGAGTTCAGTTTTTCATTTCTAGTTCTGTAAATAAAAAAATTCCGGATTGTTCCGTCTCGTAGGGTTGAAAATCGAACTGACGGTTTTTGCCTAAACCGTGAACCGAACCGACTTTGGTCGGTTCCAAAGATTTCAAACCGAAATCGAACCGATTTTAGTTTATGCAAACCATTATTGAATAGATTCTAATTTATGCCAACTGTAACCGAACTGACTAAATCCGAACTAAATGAACTAAAATCGAAATAAAACCGAATCGACCGACTATTTTAAACATATTATATTATTTTTATATAAAATATAGTTTATTTATTATATATTTGGTCGGGTCGGTTTTGTGGTTAAAACCACATAAAACCAAATTGACCACTTCGGTTTTAAATTTTTTAAAACCAAAACCGAACCAAACCAAACTGAACTTAAACCGAATTAGTTCGATTTTTTTTTGTTTGGTCGATTTTTTGTTCAACCTTATCGTCTCATTTCATTAGACTAGGACTGGGACAAGCCCAAACCCGAACCGTTTCGGACCATGCCCACCCTAGTTTCTGCCATAAGTCAACATTTCTCCTTGACACTTCTTCCATCACCTCTTTCAGTGCGACCGCCATAGCCCTACGCCCTTCCTTTGTTCCCCTATCTATTATGTGATTATTCTCTCTCTTGTTATTCCCTTTTCTCTCTAATTTTTCCTACATAATTAAAAAAATACAAAGTATTACCACAATCATGGCCGACAAAGACAAACCTACATGCCATCACATTTGTGCATTGAAAATGCACATGCACTTAAAGACACGTAAAAAATGTCATATTCATTAAACTAAACAACACAATGCATTGCAATGATATACCCATAACATTTGAGGGGCGAGGGGGAGTTGACTGCATTACCTTCCTCAACTTTGGGTTCACTAAGGAAACATTCAATAATTGAATATGATTAGATGAGAAAATACCAAACAAAACATCGCTAATTTCTTTCACTTGGACCCTCAGTTAACCTTTTAAGTAGTTAATCTTTCCTTGGGTTAGTTTCATTCTATTATTCACACCTCTGTCTATGGTAGAACTCTTGTAATACCCGCCAAATTCACTTACCAATATATTTGCATTATTTTAGAAGTTAATAATATTTATTAGTAGTAATTATTAATTAATAATAATTACAAGTAATAATAGTTTATAATTTTTAATTTCAAATTAAGGTTTAGGCTAGTGGTGGGTAAGAGATAAAGGGTGAGTGTGTTTAGCCAAAGAAACCCTAAATTCTTCCTTTAAAGATACAACCCTAGGTTATTTTTCTTCTCTTTGCACACACACACAAAAGAAGAAGGAAAAAAAAAAAAAAAAAAAAAAACTGCGTTGAAAAGTGGGAGAAGCTTGAAAAGAGGAACCTTAAATTCTTGCCAAAAATCAGTGAGTACAACTCTATTCTTGTTTAGTTTTTTGTAATATTATTGATTACATATATTGTATATGAGGTTACATATGGAAGAAAGAAAGGATGGATGAGGGATTTTTCTTTTATGTTTTAAATTTTCGTTTGTGTGTATGGGTTTTCGTTTCTATGAACTGACTGGAATTTTTTTTTATTTGATTGACATTCGACGCTTGGCGCGTTAAAAAAAAAAATGCGTTTTTACTGTTTCAATTACTGTTGACTCTGCAATGGGTTTTGAAAAGCATTACTGTTGACTCTGCAATGGGTTTTGAAAAAAAAAAAAAACATTGATTGCTTTTGAAGTTTGTTGACTCTGCAATGGGTTTTGAAAAAAAACATTGATTGCTTTTCAACAGAATTACTTATACAAAGCATTGAAAAGAAGTTTGTGTGTAGTTTGATTATACAAAGCATTACATGTGTGTAGTTTGATTATACATATACTTTTGAAAAGCAATTCAACAGAATTACTGTTGACTCTGCAATGGGTTTTGAAAAACATTGATTGCTTGTACAACGATGAGAGAGTGATGTCATGTTGCAGTTTTAATAGTTTCAGTTTTATTTTTATTTTTTATTGAAAAGCATTAATAGTTTCAGTTTTATTTTTATTGAAAAGCAGTAATAGTGATGTCATGAGAGAGTGATGTCATGTTGCTTATTTTTATTTTTATTGAAAAGCATTAATAGTTTCAGTTTTATTTTTATTTTTTGGGTATATGTGGAGGAGAATTGATGTCATGTTGCAACAGTGTACATGATTAAAATGTTGTGAATATAAGTGTAGTAAGGTTTTATGCATATGGTATGGTAGGGGGATGTGATGTGATGTTAATTGCTTTAAAAAAAAAAAATGGCTCAAATAAAATACTTGGTAAATGTTCTTTTTCCACAACTCCGATCCGAAAAAAAAAAATGTGAAAAGAAAAGAAATTTTTGTATACAGACTTGCTTGTATACGTGTGATAGAATGATGGGTATGCAGAGTTGCTTGCATATCAGTGCACCGTTCCATGTGAGTTCGGTTGTACGTGTAGAATGCTTGTCAGTGATCGAACTTCGGGTGAGATGACATGACACTCGAGGTGGCACCCCACTTGGGTCATGTACGCTCCGAGTGGCTTCGATGGCAAGGGAGGCACACTTGGGTGAGGTGTGTTCGGCACAGGAGGAGAGTGCGATTGTGGAAAAAGGAGCCAATGAGTAGAAATCAAAAACAAATAATTAAATAAAACCATTTAATTGAGCATGTCATTAAATTGTGTAGAGATTATTTTAGTTCGTACTAGGTTGGCCTTGAGGGAAGAAACTAACAGCTCATTCAAATCTTGAATGAGAACTACCTGTCTTCCTCAAGGTGAAATTTGTAGTTTGTACTTTTATATTTAATTGTTTGATTTGTAAGTTTGCTCACACCAGTATGATTATACTGACCCAGATTTTGTATTGTTTTACAAATTTGGGTACGTTCTTAATGAGCGTAGATCCAGAGAACTATCAGGGTTAATTGGTGCGTAAGGAAGGATAGTAGCTGCGTGGCGATAGCTGAGGAGTCGACGCGTATATTTTTTTTATTTTTTTTTTCGGATCGGAGTTGTGGAAAAAGAACATTTACCAAGTATTTTATTTGAGCCATTTTTTTTTTAAAGCAATTAACATCACATCACATCACATCCCCCTACCATACCATATGCATAAAACCTTACTACACTTATATTCACAACATTTTAATCATGTACACTGTTGCAACATGACATCAATTCTCCTCCACATATACCCAAAAAATAAAAATAAAACTGAAACTATTAATGCTTTTCAATAAAAATAAAAATAAGCAACATGACATCACTCTCTCATGACATCACTATTACTGCTTTTCAATAAAAATAAAACTGAAACTATTAATGCTTTTCAATAAAAAATAAAAATAAAACTGAAACTATTAAAACTGCAACATGACATCACTCTCTCATCGTTGTACAAGCAATCAATGCTTTTCAAAACCCATTGCAGAGTCAACAGTAATTCTGTTGAATTGCTTTTCAAAAGTATATGTATAATCAAACTACACACATGTAATGCTTTGTATAATCAAACTACACACAAACTTCTTTTCAATGCTTTGTATAAGTAATTCTGTTGAAAAGCAATCAATGTTTTTTTTCAAAACCCATTGCAGAGTCAACAAACTTCAAAAGCAATCAATGTTTTTTTTTTTTTTTCAAAACCCATTGCAGAGTCAACAGTAATGCTTTTCAAAACCCATTGCAGAGTCAACAGTAATTGAAACAGTAAAAACGCATTTTTTTTTAACGCGCCAAGCGTCGAATGTCAATCAAATAAAAAAAATTCCAGTCAGTTCATAGAAACGAAAACCCATACACACAAACGAAAATTTAAAACATAAAAGAAAAATCCCTCATCCATCCTTTCTTTCTTCCATATGTAACCTCATATACAATATATGTAATCAATAATATTACAAAAAACTAAACAAGAATAGAGTTGTACTCACTGATTTTTTGCAAGAATTTAAGGTTCCTCTTTTCAAGCTTCTCCCACTTTTCAACGCAGTTTTTTTTTTTTTTTTTTCCTTCTTCTTTTGTGTGTGTGTGCAAAGAGAAGAAAAATAACCTAGGGTTGTATCTTTAAAGGAAGAATTTAGGGTTTCTTTGGCTAAACACACCCCCCCTTTATCTCTTACCTACCACTAGCCTAAACCTTAATTTGAAATTAAAAATTATAAACTATTATTACTTGTAATTATTATTAATTAATAATTACTACTAATAAATATTATTAACTTCTAAAATAATGCAAATATATTGGTAAGTGAATTTGGCGGGTATTACAACTCTTAAGTCTCACTTCTTTGTTAGTCTCATATTCATTTCATCGATCACGCATCTATCTTAGCTATAGTTCAATTTTTGCGATAATAAGATGAAAAAAAAAAAAACAAAGGAAACCAAAGAAACTCCCATTGGTCTCAAAAATTGATTTTGAATTAACTCATCTTAAATGTCAGTTTCTCAATATAACAATCAATTCCTAGTTCCTTTTTTTTCAACTTTTACGCAAAAAAAAATACCAGAAACTATTTTGCTCTGTTCAATTTTTGCTAAATTTATGATTTTCATCATAATCTCCCCAGCTGAGCCCTAGTAAAAGGTTAGTAATTGCAATGATGGTCTTAATAGATGTTAGCAACATAGAAAGTGTAAATACCTTAGGCCCTCTCTGTTTTTGGGTTTGTTTTTCCACTTCAGAGTGATTTCTAGAAAGAGTGTGCGCGAGTGTTTTCTAACATTAGATGCCCGTGTGATCGAGGTCAAGAATGAAACCGCATAAGCTACAGTGTCGTCCTCCCTCCCTCCAATCTATTTCTATATTTTTTTCTTCCTCTTTCTTATCAAAATATTTTCTCTGATTTAAACAACATAAGCCATTCTCCTCTTTCCATTTCTATCTTCCCCACCTATCATTCCCCATAAACAAGTTGGACATGCTATGCCAATTCATATAATTTTCCAAACACACAAGATCTATTTAAAAGTGTTGTAACTCTGTGCATTCAAAGTAATCAAGAAAATACATTATACCCATAAATAATAGATCGAGCCAAAAATGGTCATAAGGGAAAGTTATTTTCTCAAGATTTGTTATTCTTCTTCGTTATTTTCTTCAATTGAACGAACCCTAAGGAAGGTTACTAATTGCAATGATGAACTTAATACATACATATATACATAAATAGAGAAAGAGCAATCAATGATAAAGACGAACAAATTATCTACCACTCGAGATGTAATTCAGAAGATGGAGAGAGCGTGGGTACCTTGAGGGGCTTTTGCTTTAGAGATTTTTGTTTGCTTCGCACTTCTAGTGATTCCAGCAGAGAGAGACCGTTTGCATGGTCACCTGGCCACTCACAGGTTTGTTAAGGGTATATCAAAATGGGAGTGACTTTTTAACACCACGGCTTTCACTCTTTGACACTACCATCCCCCACAATTCTTCAAACACCACCAATTTTTATGGAGTGATTCTATGTGTCGAGGGAAAGGGCGAGGAAACCAGCGAGGAAAAGGAGGTGGCGGGGGGTGAACCGTTCACTCTCTCGAGATGCGCGCGCAAAAAACATCTCGAGGGGGGTGAACGGTTCACCCCCCGCCACCTCCTTTTCCTCGCTGGTTTCCTCGCTCTTTCCCTCGACATTTAGAATTTCTGATTTTTATGTGTTTTCTACTCCTGAGAACAGCGGCTGCAGCTGCAGCCAATCGCCCCCACCTCCCTTTATTTCGCTCCCTTTTCCTGGTTTGGTTTGTAAAATTTTGAAGTCGAAATGATTAATTCAGTTTTGGGTTTAAGGTTGAAAAAAAAAACTGAACCAATACATATATTAATTTTTGTAGTTCTATATATGTAATAAAAAATTAGTAGATAATACTTTATTTTTGTCGGTTGGGTTCAAATTTTGGTTTGGATTTCTATAAAACTTGTTGATATGGTTTGGTTTGTGGCTTCAGGTTGAAATCGAACCATGAACAACCCCATCTTGTCCACAATTGTTCTTATCTGTATTTTTTCTTATATTTCATTTTAAGATGCGTTCGAAGGTTTAATTTTAAGACATTGCCAAATTTCATTTTAAGATGCATTTGAATGCTTCGTTTGAGAATGACATTTTTCACGACAATGAAATTAGTGAAATCAAATTATTGTTAGATGTTGAGGCCATCTCATATATTTCGCAAAATCATGTTTTATTTAAGGTAAACATCTTTAGTGATCAATGAAATGGTGGTTGATTCCAAGTTAAAACTATAAAAATGCTAGGAAACCAGGTTTTTGCAACCATATTTTGTAACTAGGGTGACGTGGCGTGATCTCGAAAGAATGATGAAATTAGAAAAGAGTTTATGTGTATCTCAAGGTTGTAAAAAACTCCTCTGACAATGTCACATCTTCCTGATTACAAAACTTGGTTGCAAAACCTGGTTCCCTAGCCTTACTCTAAAACTATTGTATATTACATATTGAGAATTTTATTGACATTTACTCAAAAATTACAAATAACCAAAATAAGAGATTTTTGTTAATAAAATTTAATAATCATGAAGCAAAGTGATTACTATAACTGCAAATACCTGGAACCCTATATTTTGAGAAATAATCACACGTCGCAACTAAACCCAAATGAGAGATTCGTCGTTAATGAAATTCCCCTAATAAAGTTAAGAAAAGTGTTAATTGTGCCATAGTGATGATTTTCAACAAATTAATAACTAAATTAGGGAGAGGGAATTAGGGTTGTCAGTATCAAATCACATTTACTCCTCATTGTTTCTCTACAAAATGCTTGCGAAACGGAAATCCAAAACTAAAATAAAAGGAAATTTTTTTTCAAAGTAAGGATCCTTTCTCTGTGTGTCTTCACTTTTTTTTTATGGCCACAAAAAATGAGAACGTAGGAGCAATCTAGAGGATTAGACTTCGATTGTTTGGCTTAGGTTTAAGCGATTAGAGATTATCAAAATGGTTTGATTGGAGGCCAGATTCAATGAATATAAGTGGATGTTAGTGTTTTGTGCAAAGATGGGTTTTGTGGAGAATTGATTGGAATGGAAGACGTGGTTTGTTGGTTTGGGGTTTAGGTCTTAATGTATTTGGGTAAGGGAAAACTACTAAAAATTGTTTGTTTATTAGCTAGGGTAAAAATATGGGGTTGAATAATTAATTGAGTATATGTGAATAAAATTCTCTTCAAAATATGGAATTAAATAATTTAAAATTTAAAATAATGGTCTTGGAGAGATTGAAGGGTTTTGGTGGAAAAAGATAGTGGGACATTTGGGTATCAAGTGGAAATAAAATTGGGATTGTGGTTGTAGATATGTTAAAAAAATGTTGTTTTGGGTTTAAACATTGGATGAGTCGATCAAAATAAATGGGTTGGAATCTTACTTTTGGGCTTTGAGGCTTTGGGGGGTTTGCTCATTTTCAATATCTTCATGGAGTAGGGGTGGGCACGGGACGGGATGGGACGAGATATACCCATCCCTATCCCATTCCGTTCATACGGGATCGGGACGGGATGGGAAAAATCCCATCCCGACCTCGTCCCATCCCAAACGGGTTCGGGATGGGACGGGTCGGGACGGGATCAGCGTGCTAATCATATATAATTTTTTTTCTTTCCCAAAAGCACTATTTTCTGTGAATGAAGATACAAATATGTTAACTTGATCATTATAACCTACATAGTTGATACATAACAAGCCTTGTAAATACAACAATTAAATAGAGAAGATGCACTTTCAATGTAGCATATATGATAAAATTATGTAGTGTTTGATTCATACCTTTTAGAATTGTCTTCTCTAAGCGTAAACCTATAACTCTGTCACCATTTTCATCTTGATACCAAAACTTGTTAGTTTATTTTACCAAAACTTGAACAATATGTTGTTCACTTCAGATCAGTTCTTCTAGTCAATTTTGAATTATGATTTTGTTAGCTACTTGTTTGAAATCAAGGTAATTAAGCAAAATTGTTTGTAATTTTAGTAAATTATATTAGTAGGGTTTGTAGAAGTGCCCTAAGACATTGGCCCAACTTGACTAACCTGGTCTATTTGTTTGGGCAGAAACATGCCTCTAGATCGTGATGTGTATCGATGCAATATAGTAAGCCCGATAAGTACCGTACTACAAAATATGTTTCCCCTTATACTTGTTTAAAAAATAAAACTTGATAAAATGTGAATTGGGTATTGAATTAGTGTCAAATGTTGCTGATGAGGAACCCCATGTTCCTCTCACTTTATTATATACATTAGTATATTTGTATGGGCATCCACAATTCTAAAATAAATAATTAAATAAAAATATTAATAATTAATATTAATAATTAATATTAATAAATTAGTTCGGGACGGGACGGGATTGACGGGATTGAAAATCTTCATTCCATCCCATCCCATTCTAGAACGGGACGGGACGGGATCGGGATGAAATTATTCAATCCCATTAAGACCCGGAAAAAATCGGGACGAGACGGGAACGGGATCGCGGGATGGGATGCCCACCCCTATCATGGAGTTTTTCCAATTGCTCCTTGAA